>PVKS010013771.1:0-49959 GCA_004027875.1 Aplodontia rufa
AAATATGAACACGTTTAATAAAGCCCAAAGAGGGCACAGAGCAGTCAGTGACACAGGTGTCTTCCTGCCAGCCTGGTTCAAGCAGCTCACAACACAGCAACTGGAGTGATCTTCTTAAAATTGAGGTTAAGTCATTATGTCACTCAGTACACAGCTCAAGTTCTTCAGATGACCATTTCTATTATGGTAAAAGCCCAAGTCTTTAAAATGACCACGTTTTTTATTTCATTTGATCTAACTTTATACCTACTACTCTCCCCGTTGCTTACTACAGCCAAACGACTCAGATTTCCTTGAAAACGCACACTTCCACCCTTGAACCCTTGCAATGGCTGCTCCCTCTGCCAGGAATGCTCTTCCCCAGATATACACATGGCTAGTTCTTTCATCTCCTTTAAGCCTCGGCTTAAATATTGCTAAACGATAATCACTGTTTAGAACTACACCTCTGACTACCACCCTCACAGTTGTAAACCCCTTTATCCTTCATTTCATTTCTTTATATAGCTTTATCATTTTACTTATAATATGTATTGTCTCTCTCACTAGAGTATCAGTTAAGGGGTACAGTGATTTCTGTCTTGTTCTAGGCATGCCTGGTTCATAGGAGGCATTCCTTTTTTTTTTTTTTTTTTAATTTTTAAAATAACCAATAAATGAACTTTACGTTACCATTCTGCCTCTTGTCAAAAGAAAAATCCCTATTTTTATTTTAGGTAAACTAACCCATAACTTAAGAACAGCAGGTGGTGAACTCATTATTGCACTATTTCCAGAACCAGGAACAGGATATTTCATTAATTTTCAATGGAAATAAGGCTAAAGAGGAAAAGACAGAGTTCTCAAGGGAGTTCTGCAAACTTTAAAAAGGTTTTCTTCTCTCTGTTTATTGAATGGTTCATAGGTTATTTTTACAGGCCGGCAGTAACTGGAGGTGATTTACTAGACATAGAATTGGGGTTGAATGAAGAAATAGGTCTTGAAGTGAAGATAAAGGAACACTCTAAACGGCAGTTCTTAGAGCCAGGAATTATCATACCCTGGAAAGAAACATGCACTTTATAGGGCTAATTTACCAAATGAGCCAAGAAAGAAAGAAAAGAAAAGAAAGAATGAAAGAAAGAAACCAGATTTTTTCATTCATTCAATACACAATTACAAAGCAAACACTACTCTAACAGGTGAAGCTCATTCATGGAACAGCCTTGGTGAGGAAACCAAGCCGCTTTGGAGAGGCCCAAATAAAAAGAAATCCAAAACCCTGGCCCAGAGCCCTGGCTCAGGTCCCAGCTAAAGCCAGCACCCATTTGGTGGTCATGTGAGTGAGGTGCCTTGAAAGTGGGACCTCCAACCCAAGCCACCTCAGTTAACACTCCATGGAAGCAAAAAGAGCTGTCTCTACTGAGCTCTGACCAATGTGCAGACTTTTAGACAATGTAACTGTTTTAAGCCTTTAGGTTTTGGAGTAGCTTACTATATAGCAATAGATAACTGATATACTACATTTATTAGATTCCTGACATTGATAGTCAATGTTTAATAAAAAGTGTGCGTGCTAACAAGTTGTGGATATCTCTTTTGATCCTAAATGTCAAAAAACATGGCTACAAATTTGAGTGCAATCTCTCTTTTCTGTTAAACTTACATCAGTCCATTCAATTCATATGATAAATACTTCCCCGTTCACAGCCAACCCTAAGCTTTAGGGGGAAGGACTGAATTATAGGACAGAGTTCCAATTTCTCTATTTATAAATAACAATTTCCTTTTCTCTGCCTGCGTAACTGTTGTTCTACTAGTGATCAAGGCAGACTGTGAACGCTTGCTCTACCACATATTAGATATCTCCAATTTCTTCATCTGTAAAATGGGGTAATAATACCTTCTACCCAGAGAATAGATTAATGAATTCATGTAGTGTTTAGACTAGTACTCATTACCTATTAAGCATCCAATAAATAATAGCTTAATACAATGAACAAAATCAAGCACAGAGGGTATCAACATACAGCCAACCTCGATTATTCTAGAATGAGCAAGCTTTGTCTTTATATTCATTCTCTTTTCTTCCAATTGTCTTATTTCCACTTATCTATCATTTCTAATTTCAAAAAAAGAACAGAAACGAAGGAAGAAAAAATGTAAGCAAGCAATGCTGCTCTAATGAGAATTCTGGTAAAAGTGCTGAGACAGAAAGTCATATAAAACATACAGATTAGTCTGTATTTTCCCTAAGTCTCGTTCCTCACAGGTCATGGTAAACTAACTGTTGCCATAACGTATTAGTGTCTATTTATGTTCAGAAAACAGAACACCAAAAAGTCTATATGCACAGCACATACCCATAATTCATGCTGACATTAGCCATAACTCAATTAAGAACAATCCGTAGAATGGCCCCTAAAAGTTCCAAATGATTACTAAGCGACAAAACAGCTCAAATCTGCAGACAAAAAAGGCATTAATGATAAACTGACTTAAAGTCTAAGGGATATATAATATTTAGAAGTTTCAAAGTTATCCTATACTACCTTAACACTAAGGTAAGAACTTAACTAAGTACAAAGTTAAACAGTTTATTCCTTTTTTATTTTGTTTTGTTTTATAGAGTTTACAAAGCATGATTCTACCTGGATATACTATGTACTGAAAGTACTTGAGAAAGCTTACTATAGACAAACCATCCACTGGTCCTTGTTTTGTGCTGACTCAGATAAGTGGTCTGAAGAAAGTATCAAAAGTATTGAACCTCAAGGCAGATTTCTCACCTGGTCTACTTTCTCACCAACCACTTCTCACAAATTAGAAAGCAGCAGAAGTTACCTCCTTATCTCCTTTTAGCTTTGAAAGTGTCACACAGTGACTTACTCAAGGTAAAGAAGGAAGTCACCAACAGATGTCAGCTTTTTATTTCAACTGCCTTTCATTTCACTATACTAATTGATGTCTGGGGAGAATGATAGCCAAGCAATACATGATAAAGTCACCAGGATAGTCTTGTAAACTCTCTATATACAACTGACATGAAAACCAAAACTGGAGAAAATCATCAGCAGAATTTTCCATGTCCTCAAAACCCAGCTCTACATTTGACAGACTCTAAGCCAGTTTTTAAAACAAATAATAAAATCTACAAAAGTTATAAGAAAAGAAAACCAATTATTTTGCACACTTTTGATGATCATTAATAAATTAAACTATTTGGTTCCACTACACCTCTGCAAATCCTGGATTTGATAACACCTGGTGCTTAAGATGTATTATATTTCTTCAGCCTTACGTGTCACTTTGATAAACGTGGAAAGTTCTTTTAGCCAAGAATTCAAATTAAATTTAGTTTAAAAATCCAACTGAACAAAACCATTTATACTTGGTGGTTTGAATTCTGACATCTAAGTTATACAGTAACTTTTAACCTACTGCCAATTGTGATATCATACAGCAAAATATGCTCAACAATTGAAAAGAAAAAAATTGGAACCAGACTTAGGGACAAGCTCATCTCAGGATAAGAAGCTAGAATTCTTCCTGTAGAATAATGAAAAGCTGACAAACTTAAAGAATGTCAGAACAGAGACATTTTATTTCTAACCAGTACCAAACAATTCACAGTCAAAACCATATGCTCTGTGGTCACCTTCTCAAAGTAAGTCTCATAAGAAAATAACAGCGTAGCTGGCTCTTTACTAGTGTGATTTATTCTTCCTCGTCCATCTGTGATGTCTCAAACTATAAGGAACACTAGATCTAGGAAAGGCATATCACCTAACACAGAACAAACCAGGAAAGAGCACCCTCAATTTCAAACACTTGTTATTTTTTTTTTAAGACCTAGCATACTTACAACCTCCTTGGAATGTTGGTTGACTACTGGTAGAAAAGGAGGATGACTATAGTAACCTTTAAAATGGAAAAGGGAAAACTTCAAAGGAATCCATAAACTGCAGCTCTAGGTGCCAGAAAGGAGTTTTATGCTGTGATTTCTATTCTATTCAAAATACAGGTCCATAAATTTCCTTAACTATATAAGACAAACTTCTAAATACAGAGGTGTCTGTCTAGAGATTTTTACAAAGCTTCCCTTGTATACACTGCCCTCTAATTTAATGAATAAGTCTTTTTACAGTTTCCATAGAGGTTATTGTATAGAAAGAAATACAAAACTATACATAGTAGTTTTCAACCCTTGGTTCAGAATCACTTGGGGAAAATGTTTTAAAAACAAACTGACCAGGCTTCCCAGTACCTTAGCCCTGAAGCCAGCCTATTGATCCCTGCTGAGAAACGGTAGCAGAGTAGTGAAGCCGAGGAGTGGTGGCCTGTGTGTATTCCAGCCTGGGCAGCAGCGTGGGCAGCAAGCACAGCCCATGGGGACATGGACCCCACCACGCAGGGTCAGCAGGCCAGCAGCAGAGCATGCCAATGCCCAGCTGAGTCAAGAAATGCTGACGCCAACCGGTCATCATTAGGTGGCCACACCTGGGCACCTTACAAACACCTGCTGCAGAAACTGGCTTCACATGGCACTGCAGCTCCAGATACGCATCACCGAGCATGCGCAGATCAATCTCCCGCCTCCAGCAAAAGAAAATGGAGGCAAGACACACATGAATGAAAGCTGGGACTTAAAATTTGACCAATAGCATTAATGGGTTTCTAAATCCTAATTAGCATAAATTTGGACCAATTGTGTTAAAGTTTCCAAATCCTAATTTGCATAATTTTGAACCAACAGCATTAGTACTTTTCTCAAACCCTATTTTGCATAAGTTTGGACCAATAGCAGTGAACCAAGTGCTATATAAACCCCCTACCTGAGCACTCTCGCAGGGAGAAAACCTGCTCTCCAAGTTTCGTCTTGCACAGTGCCAAGAGTTCTATTCCTGTATCTATTTCTTGAAAAATTCATCTTTCATTTACTCCATCCTCGTCTGTGGATTTCATTCTTTGACTTCATAAGACAAAAACCCAGAAGCAAGAAAGAATTTACGATGAGCTGCTGGAGTCTGCTAGAACACTTGGGGGGCACTGCCGACTACTGGGAGATGCTACACATCTCGGCTACAGAATACTGCACTGTCACACTGACCCTACTGGCTGCCAGAAGCAGAGGAACTCCAGTCTCACCAGCCAGTGGAGGAGAGCAATCAACTTCATTTCAAAACTTCCATTTCAAAATGCCTTAGAACCACCCCTCCAGTTTCCACAAATCTCGGGTAGGAGTCAATTACCAACATTTAAAATTCCATAGTGATTATGATGTACAACTAAGGTTGAGAACTACTAAATAAAAGCACCATTAATTTTGTCAAACGGAGAGAATTGACAAAATGTCATCTAATCCGTAAGGAGACAAGGAAAATTTGCAAATCATCAAACTTTTCTGATAAAAAATACTATAATCCTTACCCTGACTCAACAGACAACAAAACCCAGAACATAACAAAATAGACAAATAAACAACAGATGGCAACTGATGTTTAAGACCGATGTGTCTCCAACTCTTAAATCACCCTGCTTATGAAGAGGGATGGATTTTCAGCTCTCAAAAGAGAACATAAACTTTGAGTGTTTTAATTTCAGTCCCACCACTTCCAATTTGTCAGGTATTATTGTCCAAAAACAATCTCCATCTTGATTTCTTTTAACCTTGCAAAATAGGTACTGATATTTTATATCAATTTTGAAGAGATGCTGAGGACTGAAATCTGGGCACTTGTGCATGCTAGGCAAATGCTGTGTCAATGAGCTAGTGTACCCCCAGCCATTCTTCAACAGTTTTTTAAAGCTTCACCCACATATCCTTGTCTTTGTTGGCTAGTTTTTTTACTTCTGTGGTCATTTTCCTTCTTCCTGAAATATACCTTCCAGAAATCTTTTCAGTAAGCGTCTGCTAATAGTAAATTCTCTCCACTTTCATTAGTTATCAGAAACCCTTTTCACTCTTATGCTTGAAAGAGGGTTTTATTAGACAGAGACTCTTTGAGTTCTTTTCCTCAGAATTTTAGATATTATTGCTCTGATTTCTAGCTTACACTGATACTGTCAAGTCCAATAAAAATGATTTTGTAGGTAATCTGTCTTGTCTTTGAGCTGTTTTTAAGATCTCTTTGCCTATGGTATTTGATAATCTTACTAGGAAGTATATAGTGGGTATCTTTTTGTTTACCTAATTCTTTCTATATTTTTTTCCTGGACTTATTTATCCGAAATGAGTCAATTCTGAAAATTATTGTGTTTCATTAATTCCAGAAAGTTCTCAGTTTATTATCACTCCAAATGTTGCCTTCTCCCATTTTCTCTATTATCTCTTTTTGGAATTCCATTTTGATGTATGTTGGACCTTCTCCTCCTATTATATTTTTGTTTTTTAAAAAATTTAAATTTTTTTAATGAAAAAATTTCATAAGAGTTCCATAAGTCAGACAGCAATTTCATGTAATCTTTCTCCAGCTTACCCAAATACTAACATTTTCAACATGAGTGGCACAATAAGCAAAAACAGGATATTGACTTTGAGCTGTAAGTCTTGTTCCAATAACTACCCTATGGTCCAACACTGTTCATCAATTGTCCCACTGTCATTTTCCTGGTCCACCACCACACATGGCAGATACTTGTCCATGTCTCCTGCAGACTCAGAATGCTCAGCAGCCTTTCCTTAATTTTCATGACCATGACATCTTAAAGATTATAGGCTATTTATTTTGTAAAATGTCCCTCTTTTGGGTTTATCTGATGTTTCTTCCTGATAAAATTCAGCCTGTGCATTTTTCGGCAAGAATTTCACAAAAGTGATATTGTGTTTTCTCAGTGCGTCATATCAGGAGGTGTAAGATGTTAAGTGTTGTGTTACTGTGATGTTACATTGATTACTTGGGTATGGTAGTAAAACCTCATGACTCTTAAAATCTCTCATGTTTTCCACCTCATTGTCTCCATGTTACATTCTGTATAATTTCCTCAGATCTCTTTCCATTCACTATTTCTTCAAATGTGCCTAGTTTGTTGTTTTAACCTGGTGATTGTTTTTCTCATTTTAACTTATCAATTAGCATATTTCCAAGTTTTTTTTTTCAAAAGGTCCTTCTTGATTGTCCCTTTGCCAAATATAGAATATAGTAAAAACATTTTTAATAATTTAAATGCTTATTCCAGGTGTCTCTTTTGCATGTTCTATATAACACATTTCTACAATGTGAGCTTTATAAAATAGATAAAGTCAAAATTATAACCTTTTTACACTGAATTGTCTTAGTTCACTAACTAAAAGGTATGTATTTGGGTCTCTGGGATTCCATGATGGAATATCAAATGCTCTAGAGAGCTGTAACAACACCTAATGACAAAAAAAAAAAAGTTGAATATAAAAGTCTATTTTGAGCTTTCAGACATCACCTGTACAGAAATGAATGGGAGTGACCTAGGCTGGCTATCAAACATATTAAAAAGATAACATATTTTAGTTAATAATATACCCCTAAAAACAAAAATGAGGGGCTGGAGCAGTGCAGCTGGAGCACTTGCCTGGCATGTGCAAGGATGCAGGTTTGAACCCCAGCATCACGTACACAATGAAGTGTCGAAGCAACGAAAACCAGATGAAAATCTAAATAAAGTTGATTCTCTCTTTCTCTCCCTCTCACTAGCCCTCTCTCTTTAAAATAATAATAATAATAATAAAGAGTCAACACCTGCCAGGCACAGTGGCACATACCTGTAACCCCAGCAACTCAGAAGGCTGATGCAGAAGGATCACATATTCAAGGCCAGCCTAAGCAACTTAGCAAGACACTGTCTCAAAATAAAAAAAGACTGGGGATGTGACTCAGTAAAAGACCCCTAGGTTCAATCCCCCATATACCTGCCCCCCGCAACAATCTTCGGCTACATTAAAAAAGAAGAAGAAAAGAAAAGAAAATGGAGCTCTTAGGAAGTAAGAGTTCACATGGGTCAGAATATATCTGAGGCAATGTATTCAGACCAGGATATCACCTTCCAAAATGCATGCTGATAAAAGCGACATGCATAAAGCATTTTGTACGGTTGAACACTGAAGTGAATCAGTATGAAGGAAGTAACGAATGAGTGTTCAAATGAAAGGAACTGGAGCAGAGATTTGAAAACTAAATCATAAAACAAATAGGTCAAGAATTAGGATATTAAGTCTGGGGGTAGGTGAGGGGAGAAAAATAAAGGAAGACACTTAGTTTTAAGCATGTAAAGATTTAGAAGAAGTACATTTCACTGACAATTTAACCAAAAGCTAAATGACCATCTGCTAAAGTTTCTCACATCCTAAAAAGAATCTGCTTAATCCTGTCATTTTGTTATCATCTCCCCCACCAAAGTTATTAAAAGAATATCTTATATTCATTCTTTCTACTTCCTAAAGTTTTTTCAGCGAAATGGCAAAATATTGATAACTACCAAAGCTAAATGACGGGAAAAGAGGATTCTTTATACAATCTTCTCTAGTTTTCTGCAGCTTGATTATCTTCATAACTAACTTCATTAATAAAAAGAGATTATTCACCAGGCATGGGCACACAAGTCTATTATCTCAGCTATTAGGAAGGCTGAGGCAGGAGATCACAAGTTTGAAGACAGCCTTGACAACTTAACAAGACCCTGATTCAAAATAAAAAATAAAATGGCTGAGGTATAGCTCAGTGGTAAAGCACCCTGGACTCAATCCCCCCATACTGCCTAGAGACTGATTACTTGACTCATAGATCCATTCAGTTCTCAACCAACTTCAATCTAGACTCCACTCCTACACTAATAAATCTGCTTATCAAGACCACCACTGACCTGCTAATCACCAAATGCCTTTCCCAAACTCTCAAGAGCACGCAATACCATTGCCCAAGACCATCTTGGCTTCAGAAAACCATTCCTTCAGTTCTGACCCTAGCCCTATTTGCTCTGATTTTCTTGGTCTACTGTTCATGCTGGTGTTCTCCACATTCTTACTAATCTCCTTTGTCTACTTGTACTCCTTGAATAAACTCATTTACTCAACTACCACTATCCATCTATCTGTCTAGAAAGATAATATCAGTATCTAGTCCCTGTCACACACTTCCTAAGCTAAAAATAAAAACCACTATCTTTCATCATAAAACTGTTCATGTGGGGCTGGAGCGGTGGCTCAGGGTTATGGGGCTTGCCTGGCATCCAAGAATACACGGGTTCAAACCCCAGCACCACGTACACAACTAAGTGTCAGAGCAATGAAAGCCATGTGAAAAACTCAATAAAAATTGATATTTTCTCTCTCTCTCTCTCTCTTTCACTATTCTCTCTTTAAAAAAGGGTTATTTAAAAAAAACTGTTCATGTTTTTATTTGCTACCTCAGATAACAGTATCACTATTCAATCTCGTAAAATAGAAATTTTGGAATTATCTTTAATTTCCCTTTTTTTCTTCCTCCTTGTCCCTCACTGTATCAGGTATTAAATCTCAAAGTTGATATCAGAGGCATACTGTGATACAGTTCATCCTTGAAAACCATAGTTCAAGTCTATATTCTCATCAGTTACGTGAAAGACATCAACAGTCATCTAATGCTGTCTCTTCCAATGCTCTTCCCCTGATCCAGTCCATTCTTAATATAACCCTCACAGTCATCTTCCAAAATACACGAAGTTGATTAAATTACCCTCTGCCTAAAAACCCAGGGCTGCCTCGCTGTATAAATGTGCATCATAGTCCTCTCATTATCTGGTTCCACATATGCCCTGAGGGCCTTATATCTAGCCTTATGCACTCTCCTTATGCAAACACTGAGGGGAGTCCTCTGAGCACAGACTCAGCCCTCAGCTCTGGCCCACAGATGCACTATACTCACCTACCCAGAAATCCCACGGGAGCCAACCCCAGCAGGCCTCTTGAGAAGGCACCAAGTTCTCAACTCCCAGTTGCAGCTGTGTAAGGCACACCCACCAAGGAGCCTGGCCAGAGCTGACCCTAGCAGGCCTCTGCATGTGGACGGAGGTTTCACCTCTGGGCTCACAGCTGCCCAGGACACACCCAGCCAGGAGGCCCACCAGAGCCAAACCCAATAAGCCATAACCCCATGTCCCTAGCAATTAACAGCAAAAATCCTAATACAAAACACACATATGCATGGTGATTGAACAATACTGTACTGAATGAAGAATGGGATCCAAGAAGACCTGAGAGCAGAAATCAAGAAATTCTTGGAAGAGAAAGAGAATGAAGACAAATACATTGAAATCTCTGGGACAGCATTCATAAGAGGAAATTTTTATCACTGAGTGCCTACATAAAAAAACAAGAAAGATCTCAAATAAATAAGCTATGCTCCACCTCAAATCCCCACAAAAGGAAGAACCATCTAAGCCCAAAGTCAGCAGAAAACAGGAAATAATCAAGATCAGAGGTTGAAATCAATGAAATTGAGAACAACAACAACAACAAAAAAACACAATAAAAAAGAATTGACAAAACAAAGAGCCGGTTCTTTGAAAACATAAATAAAATTGTTAGATCCCTAGCTAAAATCACTAAAAAGACAGAATCAAAACAAATCAACAAAATCTCCAATGAAAAGGGAATGACCACCACTGACCCCACAGGAATACAACAGATCATCAGAATATATTTTGAAAAACTACAGTCCTCTAAATTAGATAATCTAGAAGACATAGACAAATTTCTAGACACATACAACACCCCATATTGGCACAGAATGATATTGAATTACTAAATGGCCTAATAACAGGCACTGAAATCCATATAGCAATTAAAAGCCTTCCAAAGAAAAAAAGCCCAGGACCAGATGGATTCCCTGCTGAGTTTTATCACACCTATGATGAGAAGCTAATGCCTCTCCTTATTAAGCTATTCCAAAAAAACTGAAAAGGAGAAAACTGTCCCAAACACTTTTTATGAGGCAACCATTAACTCTGATGAGCACATTAAAAAAAAAAAAGTATAGACTAATATCCTTGATGAACATTGATTCAAAAATCCTTAATAAAGTCCTAGCAAATTGCATTAAAAAACACATGAAGAAGATAAGTTATCACGATCAAGTAGGCTTTATTCCAGGAATGCAAGGCTGGTTCAACATATATAAATAAATAAATATGATTCATCACTTAAACAGAATTAAGGACAAAAACTATATGATCATCTCAATTGATGCAGAAAAGGCCTTCAATAAAATCCAGCACCCATTTATGCTCAAAACTCTACAGAAGATAGGGACCAAAGGAACTTACCTTAACTTTGTAAAGGCCATATATTACAAACCCTCAGCAAGTATAATACTAAATGGAGAAAAGCTGAAAGCATTTCCACTAAACTCAGGAACAAGAAAAGGCTGCCTGGTCTCACCACTTTTATTCAATGTACTCCTTGAAACCCTATCTGGAGACATCAGGCAAGAAAAGGAAATCAAAGGGATAAGAATAGGAAGAGAGGAAGTTAAACTATCCCTTTTTGCTGATGACATGCTCCTATATCTAGAAGATCCAAAAAACTCCACCAGAAAACTGCTTGAGCTTATAAACAGATTTAGCAAAGAAGCAATACCCATAAATCAAATAGCTTTACTATACACTAACAATAATAGGGCACAAGAAGAAATCAGGAAATCGATCCCATTCACAATAACCTCTAAACAATAAAATACTTGGGAATTAAACAAGGGAAGTAAAAGACCTCTACAATGAAAACTATTGAACATTCAAGAAAGAAATCAAAGAAGACCTGAGAAGATGGAAAGACATTCTATGCTCTTGGTTAGGCAGAATTAATATGATTAGAATGGCTATTTTGCCCAAAGAACTATATAGATTCAATGCAATCCCCATCAAGATACCAATGTCATTCTAAGATAGTGAAAGAGCAATTCTCAAATTCATTTGTAACAACAAGAAATCCAGATTACCCAAAACATTCCTAAGTAAGAAAGACAAAACAGGTGGATTCGCAATACCAGATCTAAAAATATACTACAGAGCTGTAGTAACAAAATAGCATGGTACTGGTATCAAAATAGAAATAAAGATCAATGGAATAGAATAGAAGGCTCTGAGACAAACCCATAAATCTTTAAATATCTGATCTTTGACAAAGGGGGTCAAAATATAAAATAAAGGAATGATAGCCTATTAAACAAAAGGTGCTGGACAAACTGGACAAGCAGTTGTGGGAAGCTGAAATTAGATCCTTATCTCTCACCTTGCACAAAAATCAAATCGAAATGGATGCAGGAACTAGGAATTAAACTTGGTACCATACAACTGTTCAAAGAAAAATTAGGACCAATACTCTAGCATTTGGGAGTAGGCAAAGACTTTCTCAACAAGACTCCTAAAGCAAAAGAATTAAAAAAATCAATGACTGGAATGCTATTAAACTAATCAGAGAAATGCAAATAAAAACTAAATTTAGATTTCAACTCACTCCAGTTAGACTGTTAAAGATAAAGAATACAAACAGGGGGCTGGTGTGGTGGCTCGGCAGTTACGGTGCTTGCCTGGCATGCACAAGTACAGGGATTCAAACCTCAGCAACCACGTACACAGCTAAATGTCACTGCAACAAAAGCCATGTGAAAAACTCAATAAAAATTGATTCTCTTTCTCTCTCTCTCTCTCTCACTGTCCTTCTCACTTAAAACAAACAAACAAAAAAGGAATACAAACAGTAATAGATGCTAGAGGAGTTGTGGGGATATAGGAACACTTAACACACTGTTGGTGGGACTGCAGACTAGTACAGTCACTCTGGAAAGCATGTGGAGTCTCCTCAAAAAATTAGGGATGGATCCACCATAAGACCCAGCTATTCCTCTTCTGGGTATTTTCCCAGAGGGGTTAGAATCAGCATATTACAGCAAATTCAATGTTCATAGCAACTCAATTTACAATAGCTAAATTATGGAATCAACCCAGAGGCACCTCACTGGATAAATGGATCCAAAAGCTGTGGTATATATACATACAATGGACTTCTACTTAGCTGTTAGAAACAACATTATTGCAGCCTTTGAAGGTAAATGGATAGCGAAGGAAGAAATTATGATGAGCTAAATTAGCCAATTTGAGTCAAGGCTCAAATGTTTTCACTCATTTGTGGAGGCTGGAGCTAAACCTAGGCTTGTGTGAAAGATAGCCAAATTCATGTATTGGACCCACTAAGAGCATAGCAACACAGAATCTAGGGAAATCATAGACACGTAGGTGGGGAGGGTGAGGGAGAGGCAGGGTGATGGAATAAGGAAGAAAGATAGGGAGGGACAACAATATAGCATACTCTACTCCCCTGAGAAGTCAAATATTATGTACGCAATCATTTAATTCTGTAAAATTCACAATCTTATACATATATAGTCAATTATATTTGTTAGGGGCATAATATAGAAGAATTAAGAGAATGGAGTGTGGGCAATGTGAGGGTAACTATGGTTTACAATCAAACGCATATCATATTGTTACTTTATACACATTTATGATTGTAAAACTACTCAACTCTTAATTTAAAAAAAAAACACCAAACTTTTCACTTTTTTCTGAAAACGTCACACCATTTCATCATGGTGCTTTTAAACATGCTGTTTCCCCTACTTGACATGTTTTTCTCATAATTTCTATCTGGCAAACTTGAATTACATTTTAAGGTTCAGATCCCTCAGTGGGGATTTCCCTTGTCACTCAGTCAATCATTCAACAAAAAATATACTGTACACCTCTCAGTGTGTCATGAATTATCACATTAAGGAACTCACATTCCCATTTAATTCTTTCAGTGCTCTATTCACACTGCTATTACTACACTCATCACATTATACCATTGTTATAACTTTTACAGGTTTCTCCCCCCAGGTGGATCATGACATATGCAGGCATGTCTCCTGTCCAATTATTCTTTACACATTTTAGATGCTGAATTCGTTCTAAACAAATCAGTTTACCTCTAGATAATTACTAGAGCTAGAGAAAAACAAATAATAAGTATTCCAATTTTTATCATTAGTATCCAGAACAAATAGCAACACGCTTACCTCATGGGTCCATAGTTCAGTATTACAAATGCCAATACTATCATGACACAGATAGCTCTTCGCTTTGGACTAGGGACTTTAAGCCTCTGGTTCTAAAGGAAATGACCATATGAAAACACAATTAATCTTCAAATAAATCTCACAAAAAGCAACACCTATGATAAAAATTTTCCTCTTTATCAGCTATATGAACACCTTTTCTTATTTAAAAACAAAACTTAAAAGTTGAGAAAATAGTTATTTTCAAAAGACTAGAATAGGGACTTCCAAGTTTTCTTTTCTAGCAAAGAGGGGAGAAGCAGAAAAGAATAGTTGTATATTTTTATGGATCCCCAAAGAATTTTGAGACTTTTCTGTAGACTCTCTCCCTGTCTTTTAAGTCACTGTTTTCATCAACTCACTGGAATGTTCCCATGTGCTCAGGGGTTAAGATAGAAAGAACAGTGTAAGAAATCCCACTGAACAGGCATCTGTTTGGTTCAGCACTGCACTGCAGTGGGAAATACTGAAGGAAGCAGATTTGATGAACAGAACTGAGGAGAGATTAACCTTCTTGGGACTATTATGACAATGGAAGGCAAAATACAGTAGTATGATAAACAGAGAAAAGATAACAGTTTTAGTTTGTATTTTCTTTTCTAAAAGGAAAAAACTCAGAGGACAATCCAGGACCCTCAATTTGATTCACTTAGTTAGAAATACAGAAGGTGCTAAGGTAATAAGTTAGGAGAAACCCAAGAAAAGGAGAAGACTTGTAATTAGATTGGGACGTCTGGTTTGAAAGGTCATCTTTCAAATTTTTCATCCTTATAGACAATGTTTTTGGACTTACTGTACCCTTGTTTTCTTGGTATTGCTGTTTTATATAACTTAACTTACAATACAAAAGTTCATCAATTTACTTATCAGGCAAAAAAAAACACAACCTTAATGCATTTCAGCAGGCTCCATTGCTTCCACTCACCTCTGACACAACTTCATCCAACTGCCGCTTCAGTGATCCATTCTCTTTCTTCAGCTGTTCATTCTCTGAAAGGGCAGCCTTTAACCTTGCCTCTAACCCTAGCATATATTCTTTCTTCTTCTTGCGTGACTGACAAGCCGACTCTCGATTTTTTATCATACGTTGCTGCCTCCTCAGCACAGCAATCTAGGAAAAGTTACAATGATCAGAATATTATGATTTTAGAATCAGACCACAATAGATCAGAATATACTGATTTCTATGATTATTTTTAAGCAATTTTGTTCAAATTATAGTTCATTGGTTGTTTTAAAACAGGTTTTAACATATACTGCTCAAACTGAGTAAAAATCAAAAGAGTGAAAAAGGCTTAGAAACCTAAATGTTAAATAATTTCTTCTGATGTGTTTCTGAAGCTTATTTATTGATCTTCCAACTGTCTCATTAGAGACTCCCTTAGAAAGTCCCTTGAGGGCTCAGTGGTTATGGTGCTTGCCTGGCATGTGCAAGGACCCGGGTTTGAACCCCAGCACCACGTATACAACAAAGTGTCGAAGCAACTAAAGCCACATGAAAAACTAAATAAAATTCTCTTTCTCTCTCTCTCTCTCTCATAAAAAAAGTTCCTTTAAATACATATGCATACACAGTCATACCTCAGTATTCATGGGGGATTGGTTTAAGGACTCCCTACAGATACCAAAATCTGCACATATTCAGGTTCCTTATATAAAATGACCTAGCTTTTGCATATAACCTATTCACATCGTCCTGTATATTCTAAATCATCTCTAGATTACTTGTAATATCAAATATAACACAAATGCTATAATAAGTAGTTATTATAAGGAAAAGTCTATACATCCACAATATAGAAGTATTATTTTTCTGAATATTTTCTATCTCTGTTGGTTTAATTCATGAATACAGAAACCAAATATACAGATACACCTTCATCAACATCTCTGGACCTAAATTAATTGACTATGATACAAAGTCAAATATCCAATTACTTATTAGATTTCTAGAATCCCTTCAAATTCAGTATGTGCACACTGAATATATCTCCCTCTATCTAGAATTAAAAAAAAAAAATCCATCCATCTGGCTATGGAAGAAATCATGCTGAGCAAAGTTAGACAAACCCAGAGAGTCCAGGGTCAAATGTTTTCACTCATTTGCAGAGGCTGGAGCTAAACCCAATTTTGGGTGAAAGGTGATCAGGCTCACATATTGGACCCAGCAGGGGCATGGAAGCTCATAATCTAGGACAACCATAGATATGTGCAGGGAATGGAGGGGGAAGCGGAGAGTGGGAGAGGGGAGAAGGAGGGAGAACTGGGTGGGAAATAGGGAGATATTCAACAATGTAGCATACTCTTTACCCCACTGAGAATCCAATAATACTTAAGCAATTATTTAATTCCGGAAAATTCACAATCTAAGCATTAATATTGCTTGTAGGACAAAATGTACAAGCGTCAAGAGACTAGGGGGTGGGTGATGTAGGGATAATTCTGGTTTAAGGTCAGAGCCTAACACATATTGCTTTGTATACATTTTTAATGTACAATAACTCAACTCCTTAAAAAAAATGAATTTAAAAAATCCATCCATCTTTTAGCAATAGAATCTCTCAGGATATAAAGGAGGAAGCGATGATTATCATTTGTCATATTCATTCCCTCTCCCAATCCCTCATTCACTCACTAAATATGTGTGAACCAACTTTCTTTCAATGAAAACATGTCTTAATTATTCCTTTCTCTCTAATCCCATGGTCACTCTTAACACAGACACTCATTAACTTATCCAGAGTACTATGATAGATACCTATTTGAATTATCTTCTATTTCATCTTGTCTACCATTTCTAAAATAATCCCCCAAAATGTTTAACATTTTTCAAAGACAAGCTAATTACATGTCTTACCTACCCACTTTTACTTTTATTTTCAAGTCTTTCCTTAAAGTGACCATATCCTACCTAACCAATCTTCTGCCCTAACTATAGAATTATTCATGGTACCTCCTCCAGTCTTCTCATTTAAGGCTACTCCATAATCCCCACAACATGTTTAAACGATTTCCTTATTCATACTGTTTATTCCCATTTGGAATGCCAGCTCTACTGACTTTGTTCTTATCTGATTGTTATTATCTTATCAATTGTTATTATCTGATTTTTAATTTTTTCTGAACATCATATTCCCTTATAATTTGGAAGACAGAAGAGAACACTCTAATGGTCTCATCTGTTTCAATATTACGTTCACTTTACCTAGATTTTTCAACCTTGAAACCCAAAACCATGTCTACCATAATACCCACCATAATCAAAACTTACTGAACAAAGTTATTTTTGTTGAGTTTTCTAAACTAAGTTGTATAAATGACTGTCATAATATTAAGTCTAATGGGTGGGATGAGGAGAAATGGTAATAAAATTAAGTCCATAAAAAGCAACAAAGAATAATATTTAAATTAATTAGTTTTAGGTACACAGATGCTTGAATCACTCACCTCGATGTACATTGGAATAGACTTTAAAAAAAAATATTCTACTGTGGGATGTTCCATAACTCAATCAGTAAAGTTGAATAATTTCATATAAATTTCTTTTAAAAATAACAATACAATTCCAATCCAAATACATTTCCTAGAAACAAATATGCCAAAACCAATCACATAATCTCCCAGCACCAAGTACTGTCAATAATCTTTCAATCATAGCCTACAAGGAAAAGAAATGTTACATGAAATATCAAAATTGTTTTTTTTTTCTTTTTGAACTTCACAACTATGCTGATTATACAATTATGATCATCATCTATAAAATATCCTTGTATAACAACTATTCAACTATTTCACTCTTCGATAATGCTAACAAACACAGGGCAGCAGTAAGGTCATGATTGATTGCTTGTTCACCAATTTTAAACTATTCTCTGGAGAATACCACTTTGTTCAGTCTGGTGTTATTTTGAGTTATCATCATTGTTCCTGAGAATGCTAGTGTCCATAATTAATACCAGAGTGCTGAAGTACACAGAACACTGAACAAGTACGTAAAAAATGAAGGTTCCCAGATGGAAGAGTTTATACCAAAAGTTAGATAAAGGACAACATTACTTTATAGACCACATAACCTATAGAACCTGGGGAGGCTTACAGATGGCACACGTTTAATAAATTTCAAACAAGAATTAGGCATAGCTATGAACAATAAAAGCACCTACATATTATACAATATTAAAGTTTAAAAGGTTGTCAATCCACATGCCTCCTACCAAAAAAATCATCTATAGTCAAATATTCATTTTTCACATAGAAAAAGATCCATTATAATGGTCTCAAAATACTCAATATGATCAATAAAAAGCAGAGAGGAAAGACAGTATAAAAAAATGAAAACCACAAGAGTCAAAAATAATAGGGCTCCAACTTTACATCCAGCCAGCTACTTTCAACTAACTATCTGAATATGTATTTAAATTATTCCATTATTCATAGGCCAAAAAAAAGTATATGAGTTTTGCTTTGCTTTCTTTTGTTTTTTAGATTAACACACATATCCTGTGTGGTCTTTGCTGTTTTTAGGGAGTTTGGGGGTGTTATTTAACTCTATAAGAAAAAAAAAGGATCACCCCACAATTCTATTTGGTATATTGATTTTCACACATACAATGTATCATAATCCTCTCGAAATGCAATGAAAACAACTCTATAGTATTCCAATTATTTTGATATTTCATAAAATACTTAAATCATCTCCATTTGTTGAAATTACTATAGTTTTTAAGACTCCTTAAAATAAGCTTCATCATTGGATTCACTGTTATAGAGTAGAAGGGCCAAAGTTAGAGGTCAGTTCACTCTGTGCCCAGTGGTACTTATACAATGGCTCCATGCTGCTTTTAAAAACCAAATAGAAAATCTTGCATCACAGCATGGAACTTT
The DNA here is from genome assembly GCA_004027875.1 of Aplodontia rufa. Lineage (NCBI taxonomy): Eukaryota > Metazoa > Chordata > Mammalia > Rodentia > Aplodontiidae > Aplodontia > Aplodontia rufa. The sequence continues at coordinate 18,966 of PVKS010013771.1, forward strand.
AACCCCAATGAACTGTGTGGTTACTGTAATTATGTGCCTGTCTGAAAACACAGACTTGTGGAATTGCTTCTATCTGGAAACTTAATTTCCTCTGAAAACATAAAACCAATACTCTGACCCCATTAATCAATTGATACATCTCCCTATAGGCACATCAGATGATTTAACACATAGAGAAATAAACAAACAAGGGCTGGAGTGGTGGGTCAGTGGTTAGAGTGCTTGCCTGGCATGTGTGAGGACCTGGGTTTAACCCCAGCACCACAGCTGCCATAAAAACAAAACCAGATGAAATAAATAAATAAAATTGATTCTGTTTGTCTGTCCCTCCCGTTCTCCCTTTCCCTCTCTTAAAAAAAAGATAAAGAAAGAAATGAACAAACAGCTGACCAGTCCCTGATTCTGATCACCCTGTTCTTCTCTCCCAACAAGCACTGTGTGCTTTGGAAAAAGAAAAAAAAAAAAGAAAAGAAAAAGTTCCACAGCTGCAAAATATTCTCTCTTTAGTATACTGCACTATAAAATGTGGTGTTTTGTTTATTAAACAAGCATGTATTTGAATGAAAGAAAAACTTATGTAAAAGGAAAACTTTCACAAATGGGTAAGTTCCCTTTGAGAGCTGAATCAATTTAAAAGTCAAATTCCAAATCTGCTCACATTTTAATTTTAAAAGCTTTACCAACTGATAAACACTACAGTGTACTCCTTTTTTTAATAAAATAGATTATTCAAACCCTTGATTCTGTAATGTTGCTAACAAATGAGCTTCAAAAAAACTGAATGACTAAGTTAAAGTAATATTAAAATAGGATATTTTAATGCTATGAAATGCATTCCAATGTGTCATGTAAACTTAATCAGATCAGGTATTGATAAGCTATGAGCGAATTATATAATAATTACTGGCTTATACATTTTTCTTTTTTATTTTTTTTAAAAGAGAGGGACAGTGTGAGAGAGAAACAAACAATTTTTATCTTAGTTTTTCATGCAGCTTTCGTTGCTCTGAGACTTCATGGTGTACGTAGTGCTAGGGTTTGAACTCATGTACTTACTTGCACATGCTGGCAAGCACCGTAACCACTGAGCCACGGCTCCAGCCTCGGCTTATACATTTTTCTATCAGTCCTAATTCTCATTTAGCAGAATTTTGCTCTCTAAACCAATGAATAGAGAAGAAATTTGACTTCTTCATCATATCAGACATAAATAAATAAATAAACTTTAAGTCTATATGAAATGCATTTAAAAGCCAAAGTAGATTTCCACGCTCATTTCTTCTACATTACAAAATACATATTATTGCATATACACATTTATGTATACATTCTAAAAAAATACCTAAAATCACTGGCAAATTTAATTTTATAGCATGCTATTTTAAATATTCAAATAAATTAAACATTTTAACTTGACTTCTTTTTTTTTTTTTTCAGGGCAGAGGACCGAACTTAGGGCCTTGTGCATGCTAGGCAAGTGCTCTGCCGCTGAGCTAAATCCCCAACCCCTTAACTTGACTCCTGTTAAGAATTTTAAGTATACTCCTTTTTTCTCATAAAATCATTTAAATAAGAAAACGGGAAATTTTAGACTTATACTACCTCTTACTCTTCTCAATCTCATGAAAGTCAAAATTTCATTTTACTGGTACCATTTTTTGTGTGTATGTCATATACCAGTTCTCATTTACCAACAATTAAAAAGAAGTTTCATTACTGGCAAACTGAACCATCTACTTGATGGAGTCAAGGAAATCATCTTCACCCTGTAAATTATTTTCTTCTTTCTTTTATAACACAGAATGCCTTCTGATATGTAGCATAATTTCCAGAACGAGAAAAGATAACAAAGTCCCTGCTAGATCCATACTCCCTTATCCAATCTCATCTCTGAATGAAGGGAAAGAACCAATAGAGAAGCAAAGGCATGAGCATGCATTAGATGCTCTTAGGAAAGCCACATTGAGGGCATATAGCCTCTTGAAGAACAGAGGCACTAGAGTCCTATACATAGGAATCTTCAAAAGATCCTCAGAACGATTCCTTGTACCTTCAGTTAATGATGCTTCTGTTTCATGCATGTTGTCTTAGTTAACATGGGTCACTGTGACCAAAATATCTGGCCAGAACAACTTAGAGAAGGAATAGCTTATTTCAAGCTCATGGTTTCAGAGGTTCAGTCCATGTTTGACCCACTTCATCACTCAGGGCTCAAGGTAAGGTGGGGCATCATGGCTGAAGAATACAGACATGGAAAGCTGCTCACCTCAGGGTGGCAGAGGATCAGAGAGCAAGGTGCGAGAAACAAAATATAAACCCCAAATCCATGCCCTCAGTGACCTACTTCCTCCAGTCACATCCCCTCTATCAACAGTTACCATCCTTTCAAATCATTAATTTATCAAACAGCTTAATCCACCAATTAGGTTGCAGCTCTCATAATCTACTCATTTTACATATTTCTACATTGTTTCAGGAGCTTTAGTGGTGACACCTCATATACAAACAAAATCTCATGTCCAACTCACAATGCAAAATATATTTAGTCCATTGCCTAAAGTTCCCATAATCTTAACAGTTTCAGAATTGCACAAAAGCCCAAGTCCAAAGTCTCCTCTGAGACTTAAGCAAACTCTTGGCTGTGAGCCCCTGTAAAAATCAAAAGCAAGTTACATATATGCAATACAGAGTAAACATTCCAATTCCAATTCCAAAAGGGAGGAATAGAGACAAAGAAAGAAAGGATGGGGCCAGGAGCAGTGGTACCCACCTATGATCCCAATGACTAAGGAGGCTGAGGCAGGAGGGTTGTGAATTCAAAGCAAGACCTAAACCCAGCTAGTAAACGTTTTCTATAGCACCATCTCTGACATGTGACAACACATGGCACTGATGGGAAGTGATTCCAAAGTGATTGGGCAGCCCTGCCCCTTTGGTCCTGCTGGTTGCTGCCCCTGAGGGCTTTCTTTCAGCCTGGTTCTATCTGTAGCCAGTAGCATACGTTTCATATTACTGGCATCACTAAATCTTGGGGGTCTCCACTACACCTTGCCTTCCTTCTCATGTCTCCACACATTATCCTCTTGGGGGTTACCTGTAAGGATTCTGACCCTGCCATGCATTGCCTGGCCTCCTAAGGCCTTATTTTGAAATCTTGGTGGAGGCCTCCATGATTCCCTAACTCCAGTATCCTCCATTCCTGCGTAACCAATACCACATGGATGATGCCCCTGTGGCCAGCTTGAGTAGTAGCCAGGCCTTCTTAGACCATGGCTCAGTGGTCTCTAGTAGCTGGGTGATTAAGCATAGTGAAACAACTTCCTAGGAATCCCTAATAGAGCAGGTGCTCCCAAGTTCCAATAAACAAGTTTTCAATTCTACAGCCTTAATTCTGCAATGGGTATGGTTTGTTGATTTGAGATGCCATCAAGGCATCCTGCCTATTTCTTAGGGCAAAAATACTTAACTTCTCTTTGGCCCCAATATCACTTTTCTGGCCAAATTTTTAAGTTTTTAAAATGCTTCCAACTCTGATTTCTGCTCCTTTTACAATAAACTCAGCACTATCCATGCCACTGCCTGAATGCTGTGCTGCCTTGAAGTTTCCTCCACCTGATTAATTAATCCATCACCTTTAAATTCAGCCTCACACAACTCTCAGGACCTGGGCAAAACTTCTTTAACAATATCCAATAGAGTTCTCATTTCTCTCTGAAACCTTATGAGCAGTCTTTACTGTCCATATTCCTATCAGCATTCTGGTCTTCTAAGCTCCCATCAGAATAGCTATTAAGCTCTGCTTAGAACATTTCTAAGGTTCCCCAGCCTGCATCTCCAATTTTTCAAACTTGTCCCTCAAACCGGTACCAACGATCATGTTACAGCAATGACCCCACTACGAGTACCAATTTCTGTGTTAGTCAGCTTTGCATCATTGTGCTCAAAATATCTGACCAGAACAACTTAAGAGGAAGAAAAGTTTATTTTGAGCTCACAGTTTCAGAGGTCCAGTCCATGGTCAACTGACTCCATCACTCTGGGCCCAAGGCAAGGCTGAGCATCATAGCAGAAGAGCGCAGCAGAGGAAAGTTATTCACAGCATGGTGGCAGGAAAGCAGAGAAAGCAAGGTGCAAGGGACACAATATGAACCCCCAAAGGCATGCCCATAACAACCTACTTCATCCAGCCATGCCCCACCTGCCAACAGTTACTACCCAGTAAAGTAGCCCTTTCAAATCATTAATCCACTTAATAGATTAATTCACTGATTAATTAAAGATCTCATATTCTAATCACTTAACAGATTGCTACACTGTCTCATAAGTTTTGGGGGGATACTTCATATCCAAACCATAATACATTTGTCCTCGGAAATCATGGTTGTAACTCTGTAAAAAATTACAACAGTTACCCCTCTCTTTTACACATAATTTTGGTTATCTGTGGTCAGCTACAGCCTGAAATACTAAATGGAAAGTTCTAGAAATAAACAATTTATACATTTTAAATTGCATGCTCTTCTGGGTAGTGTGATGAAATTTCATGCCATTCAAGATGTTAATCATCCCTATGTTCACAGTATCTACCCTGCACACATTGCCTGCCCATTAGTCACTTAGCAACCACATAGGTTCAGATTGACAATCAAAATATGGCAGTGATTGTGTTCAAGTAACCCTTACTTTACTTCATAATGGCATCAAAGCATAAGAGTAGTGATGCTGACAATTTTATTACAGAATATTGTTATAATAATTCTATTTTATTATTGTTGTTGTTAATCTCCTATTGTGCCTAATTTAAAGGTATGTATGTATAAGAAAAATATAGTATATATATGGGATTCAGTACTATCTGTGACTTCAGGCATCTACTGGGGGTCTAGGAACAAAAGGGAGACTAAATATAATGCAATTAAGTCATTAAATGACACACTGAAAATCAAGTGTCTTTAATTCTTGACCTTGAATTGCAAGGAACTGAAAGGTCTTCAAAAAAATCACTTCTCCTTGGTTGTATCTACACATTAGTATAAAGAGAGAATAAGACTAAAATAGTGCTTTTGAAACTATATCCCATTACCAGGATACATGAGTAATTTAGTAAATCACTATATCCTTAAATTTTTGGACAGAAAAGCATAGGCTAGAGTAAAAGAAACATTATATTTTACACGTAGTAAGAGGTTATTGTTTCATAAGACTATGTATATGAGAGATGTAAAATACATTTCTTACACTGTGGATTGTGGACAAAAAAGTTTAAAGCCTTTAAAGGTCTCATCCAATCCCAAAACAAAATGGTTCAAAGGCTGACACTACACATATATACTTAATTATACTTAAATACTTAATTATGTAGCATAATAATGACTATTTCATCATAAAATATGGATAAGATTAGCTGTTTTATTTGAAGATACCAAATTCTTCAAATAAGGTCAGTTTATATGAAACTTTGGCCTTCTTCAATGGTAAAATGCAAATAAACAATGCCTACTTCAAAAGGATTCTATAAGAATGGGAAAGAGTCATGGCCTGTGATTCTTCTGACAAGGGACTAATATCCAGAATTTACAAAGTCCTCAAAAATCTCAAAAACATAAACAACCCAATTAATAAATGGGCCAAAGAGTTAAACAGAAACTTCTTAACAGAGGACATTGAGCAAGCCAATGAACACATGAGAAAATTCTCTATATAACTAGTAATCAGAGAAATGCAAATCAAACTACATTAAGATTTCACCTCACTCCAGTCAGATTGGCAAAAATGAAGAATGTAAACAACAATAGATGCTGGAGGGGTTCCAGAGGGATAGGATCACTACCACTCTGTTGGTGGAACTGCAGACTGGTACAGCCTCTCCGGAAAGCAGTGCAGAGAATCCTCAGAAAATCAGGGATGAACCCACCATATGATCCAGCTATCCCTCTCCTGATTCTAAATTCTCCAGGGAATTTAGAATCAGCACATTACAGCAACATAGCAAAATCAATGTTCACAGCAGCTCAGTTTACAACAGCTAAATTATGGAACCAACCCAGATGCCCCTCACTGGATGAATGGATCCAAAAATTGTGGTGTATATTCATAGAGTTCTACTCAGCAATTAGAAACAATGAAATTACAGCGTTTGAAAGTAAATGGATGGCAATGGAAGAAATGTTGAGTGAAGTTAGCCTAACCCAGCAAGTCAAGGGTCAAATGTCTTCACTCATCTGTGGAGGCTGGAGCTAAACCCAGGCCTGTGTGAAAGACAGTCAATCTCATGTATTAGACCCAGCAAGGAAAAGTAACAAATAATCTAGGAAAACCATAGATATGTTTCTAAAAGGACTGGGGAGAGGGCTGGTAGGGGAGGGAAAGGAAAGGGAGTATAGGGAGGGATCTAGGGGGTAATTCTGATTTAAAAATATATACATATCATATTGTTACTGTGGATGCATTTTTGATTGTACAACAACTAAATTTCTTAATAAAAAAATTCAAAAAAGGATTCTATGAGAAACAAATAGGAATATATGACTACAAAAAGGGTCAATGTCAAAAAGATAAAGACTATGGAAATGTTTCAGATGAAAGGAGGTTCAAGAGACATAACAAGTAGATATAATATCTCAGTACATATTGGATCCAATACTTGAGGGGGGCAAAATTCAATTAAAAAAACTTTACGTCAACTGATAAAATAATAATAATGATGGTTGAATAATTTTATCAATGTTAACTGATGAAGTTGATTACTAAGTGTGGTTATGTAAAATAATATCCCTATTCTTAGGAAATGCATATTGAAATATTAAGGGTAAATGATTGTGGAAATAATGTAGCTTAGAAGCAAATAAAACAAAAGTACTGTCTCGGAAAAGATGCACCCAAAACTAGTAAACTGCATGAATGCTTCTGGGCAGAGGAACCTATTTGCAAAGGACTCTCCCTAGAATGAATTCCCAGGGTATGTTTGCAAGAAGAGCAAACAGAGAAAGGAGACAAAAGTATTTAATTATATAAAATATAAATCAGCATCCTTTAAAAATAATTATTTATTAATCTTAACAGGATACCAAACTAAAAAATATAAAGGATGCTACAGTTGTCACAATAAAAATCTGCCCTAATGCAAAAATATACCAACGGATCAAAGGAGGGGGAACAACCCTGTTCACTTCCATTTCCGAAGCTACTGTAGCCACAGATGAAATTTAACTGCCAAAATCTTTATTCAAGATAAACCTGTAGAAGCCTCCAAACTCTATTTAAGAAAAATGGCAAATATTTTAACAGGGCATGTTTTTCTTTTATTTGCAGAGTCCCTGATAGCAGCAGGGACTCTGCAAATAAAAGTAGTCAGGACAGAAGTATTTTTTTTTCCTAAACTCTTAGATTGCTTTTGAGGTCTCCAAATTTTTCCTGTTGAACTGGGTCTCATAGATTTGTCTATGTTCAGGTTAAAGAAATACCATGATTTTAATATTTTTGTTCTTAAAGAATCCAGTTACTAAAAAGTGTCTATTCATCATTTTTCTTCTTAGATATAAGCTAGCCACATAATTTAGAGAAATTCAGCTCATGAAAGAGGGTATAAGGTAATAAAGGATTTGGAAGATGTTCAGCAGAGTGACAGGCAGGCTGGAAGGAATGAATACCTGAGGCCTCCTGGCAGTATAGTCAGCACCGTTGTGTGTGTTACTGGGGATTGAACCCAGGGGCACTCTACAACTCAGCCATACCCTCTGCTCTTTCAATTTTTTATTTTGAGGCAGTGACTTGCTAAGTTGCTGAGGCTAGCCACAAACTTGTGAAGCACCTGCCTCAGCCTCCCAAGTCACTGGATTATATGTGGCTGCCACTGCACCCTGTTAATCTGTACCTCTTAGTCATCTTCCTATGTGAAGTTATTTCTAGTTCTTGATCATTTTTTCCCCATTGTTCCAACCTCTTGATTTCCACTAGGAGTTTGCTCTACCTTGGCCCACTGTGGAATATGTATAATGTAATTTTACCACTTTTTTCCTGATCCTTTTTTCCAATAACTCTAACAATGTAATCCTATAACCTTTAAGCCAGGGCAGTATCATTTCATAAACTTTTGGGATTACAATAAGTAGAACTAGTAAATGCATTGCAGAATGAAATGGACTACTTGTTTTCAAGCCCTTGGTTCGACATCTGGCAATATTCAATTGCCCTTTAGAGAAAGATAAGCACACCCTCCTATGAAGTCACCTCTGTAGTTCCGAGATTACCATTTATTAACAAACTGCATAGAGAATTTCTATCCTGAAATGAGAGACCATGTTCATTTTTTCCATCAGGATCAGAGCCAAAAACAAACCATATTTCTTGAAAGCTTAGGTGAGGTTTCCAAGAGTTAAACAAAACAGATTTACCAGCAAAAGGCAGGAAGAGTGAAATTATAATTTGAACCAGGCAAACTGTTTCATAACAGAAAATGCAGTGCTTAATGCAGTTTGCAGAACATGGTATGCTGAAAACGCTACTTATGGCAGTAGCAGGCCTCTGGAGACTGAAACCAGCCAAACAAAAGAACTAAAAAAGATAGGAAAAAAAAATAGACAAGTCATCATTACAAAACCACAATAGATTGATATAAATTTTTTTTGCTAAATTACAACTTTTTCACCACACTTTGGACTTGAAAACACAAAAAATACATGATAAATTGTGATCATACTGAATTAGAAATTTATACTAATTCAAATTTATCCTAATTTAATGTGACTTGAGTATAACAAACACAGGTACTGTTAAGGTCAACCAACTTACAAAAGACCATATGAGTGGATCAAAGTTCTCTTCTACAGCTCCTTCTCGAAGAGATTTACTCTGGGTTCCTGCATGGGGTGGCCAGCTGATAGGACAGTCTGACGCTTCTTTACCTTAAATCAATATTCAGTCAAACCGCTACCACAACTCATGCTGAAATGTCTTGGTTTACTTCCTGATGGTCAACTTTTCTGGCCAAGTTTACCAGAAAATTATTCTGATAATCTTTAGCTCTCTTGCACGAAACACAGAGTACCTGAATTTGTCTTTTATAATAATATCAATTCTAAATTTTGAAAAGTAATGAGAAAGCTAGCCAAAAAATATTGCTAAAAAAAAAAACAAACTAATACTTACTAGTACTATACTTTCTCATTTCTCATATCCCCCAACTCCTCAGTGTTAAATTGCAACTTTGACAGTAAATTACTCCACAAATTTTATGAGCCCTATTAAGAATGGTCTTTCACATCAAAGAATAAAAGATGTCTGGCTAATAGACTAACATGTAATTAACTGAAATATGTTTCCAAATTATAAAATGAGTCAGCAGCATACAATGATGGTTACAAACATTCAGATGGTCCTTATTTATATATTGAGTCTCTAAAAAAAAAAAAACCTCTTATGATTTCCAACTGCAATAGCTATTATTTTTTTAAACAAAAACCTCAGAATTTGAAGGAACCTTTCTAGAAACTTCCCTACACTTGTTCTAGGTAAGTTTGTAGAAAAATCCAGAACAATTCTCTTATTTGCCACATGGCAACCTTCATTTCCTAGAAGATGGATCCCAAGTCTACTTTTAGTCTTCTTCACTTCACTCAATCATTCCAGTCCTTACACCACTCCTCTCCCTATGACATGGTTTCTAGATACTCTCCCCATCATGGTTATGTTCCTCTGGATTTCCCATGATTGGGATGTTACAAATTCATGAATACAGACTCTGATTATGTTGATACTTTTTACTATAGCATACTGTTGACCTATATATTTTTAAAGTTCTAATTAGTCTTGATCTTTTGTTTTTGTTTTGTTTTGTCTTTACAGTGTTGGGAATTAAACCCAGAGCTTTACATACTCTAAGTAAGCACTATATCACTGAGATACATCCCCAGCCTTAGTTTTTACCATTTTTATGCCTAAAATATAGGCATTAAAAAACTAGGCATAAAAAAGTATTTTAAATGTCCTAACATATTACATAAAAGTAACTTCAAATATTTTCTATTGTTAGTTTTATTTGGGAATATTATACAACAAACATTCAGTTCATAATTTAAAGAATGTTTGAGGGAGATTTCAAGGAATCCTATTAATTTTTTAAAATCCTCTTTCATCATTCTTAAAACCTTCTTAGTCTGTGAAAAGCATACTCTTTGCTTATTGTTCATACAACTATTTAATTGTAAATACTTTGGGATTTTTCCTATTGTTATTTTTTTTATTTAATGTAGAAATTTTCCCATGTACCAAAAGGAGAGAAATATAAAACACCCAGCTTCTGTGATTATCAGCATTTTTCCAATCTAGTTTCTTCTATTCTGTGCTTACCATATGCCTACAAAATATTTCAAAACAAATCCCAGCATTCTATTATTTCCTTTTCAACTGAAACACATCCTATACTTTGGTACCTATCTTCTCTAGTCCTCAAAATAAAATAAGCCTAATTTTATACTGTTCATATTCTTTATTCTCATGACACTAATTTGCCTATTCCACGTCTTGATATGCATTTTTTTAGAACTCTTCTCACTAGATATTTCATTGTTATGAGTTTTTGCAATATTGCCACCTGAGATTACTTGGTTGTGCTTATGAAACAGTAGAGCAAATTCATTACTAAATAGGTCACTGACACAATGGTTAATAAATTCTGGTAGGCAGATCAGAAAGCAGTCTGATAAAAAACCTGGCATTACTCACTGGGTTTTGAAAATATTTTGTAAAAGTACTTTAAGAAAGGATGAAATAGCAACATTAAAAACTAGAAATATCCCTTTTTATTTTAAAGAAAGCATAAGGTTTGCTTCTCATCAGTTTAGAGACTCTACTGTTAGACTGATTATTAAATCTTGATTACATTTTAGGACCTTGAGGTTCACTTACTGTGGAATACATGAGATATTTCTAATCTCTGAAAGAAAGCCAAGTTAGCTGGCAAGTGAAATAACTGGCTTTAGAGAATGACAGATGTTAGGAAACTGTGATTTATAAGTTACAAGAAATCCCTACAACATGCTAGAAAATTTAAAGGTTTGCAAACATGGGAAAGTTCCAAATAATTAGCATAAGAAAGAATTCCTAAGGGTTGAAAGTCATCACTCTGCAGTGCTAAAAACCCTTCAAAATGTCTAGGGAAGCTAAATTTAAAATCTGCCTTGAAAAGTCATCCACAGACTCTTATCTGTGAAGTTGCTAAAAACATTTCAGACAGGAAACATGAAAGAATTTGTAAAATAAAAGTAGATGATTAAGTTGGAGGGTGTTTAAGGAATGTTATGAGAGGGTTCTAAAGAAGTAGTAAAGAAGAGAGAGGTATGCATACTTCCTTTTTCATCAAACCACTTCAGGCTTTGATAAAAAAAAAAAAAAAATTCTCACTTAGATTCAAACATAAAACACCCTACCCTAATTTTCCACCAAACATTAGATATGCAATTTCAGCATATTCTTTGATTTCACACAATATAATGAATTTTTTTAAATAAGGCAACAAAAGCAAAAGGTGTTTTGTTTTTTAAAAATGAGGGTTTTTTTGTTTCAAACTTACATCTGAACCCACACTTTTCATGGGACTTTGTAGGACAGGTTTAGTCACAGAAAGTTTTCCATTCACTGGGCTGTTCACTACAGGAGCCGGAAGTACATTCACCACATGGTTAGGTAGCTGTGAGGCTCCCCCAGGCACAGCAAGGACAGGCTGAGCAGAGGGCAGAACTCCAGGTGCCTGAAGTTGTACCACAGTAGGTTGAGAAAGCAAAACAGTCTGACCTGCATTAGAAAAAAGAAAGGAATCAGAGGGTGCATAACTATTGTAGCAGGAGAAGCAGTTTAATATCTAGGTCTTTCTGGCAGATATAATAGGTAAGATCAACACTGAGTAATTTTTAGCCATCAAGTAAAACACGATCAATTGCCCCATATGTTCATGATCACTCTGCAGCTGTGTTTTTAATGAGACCATCTAAGACCATCCTTTTTGAGTTATCACTAATAAAATATCTCCAAGATGGGTGTGATGGTGCATGCTTATAGTCCCAGCACTTGTGAAGTTAAGGCAGGAGGATCATTTGAGCCCAGGAGTTCAAAGCCAGCCTGGACAATATAGGGAGAACACGTCTTTAAAGAAATTCACATTTACCTGTCTCAACTACATTTATATCACATTTGCTACTACATACATATAGATTTCTCCAAGCATTAACCTCTGAAGTTTATTAGTGCTAAAAGGATTTTTCATATTATAAATAACAAACCTTTTCTATTGAACACAGAAAACCATATATTTCAAATTATAGGACTTCTATGTAATACCAAAGAGTTACTGAAAAAAAGAGTCAATAGCTTAATAATAGAACAGGGACTACAAATACCAAAAAAACTTAAAACGATTTGAGATTAATTCTTGGCTAACAAACACAGTAAACATAAATCTGTAATTTAAAATAATAGTCTGTAGATAATGTCAACCCTTTCAACCCCTGCCCCCAACCCAAAAAAATGCATTTGACTCTTAAGTCTTCACATTTATCATTATTTTAAACTTGTGCTTATCTGAGAACTATTATCATGACACTAAAGAAAATTTAAACAACTCATAACACTTGATCTATGAAAAGTTTTACTTGTCTGCTAAGTGTTTCCTTTCAGATCTGACCAACTTTATAAGGGGCTGAAAGCCTGGCCTAATATCCACCGCTGCTTGGGCCTAGCTTGCAAACTTGAGGTACTATAGCAACCAGCAAATAAATTTCCATGTAAAACCGTAATTCTTTTTTAAGGGAAAAAAAGGCACCATACTTTCAGACAGTTTAACATGACTCACATAAAGTGCACCTTGGTATTTCAAAGGATTAGGAAAAACTAAAAATCAAAATTATGTTTCAGAACACCTGCTTTTTGGTGTTGTTGTTGTTAGAATATTTGTCTTGGTTAAAAAGGATCACTATTATAAAATCAAAGTCTTGGGGCTGGAGCAGTGGCTCAGCAGTTATGGCGCTTGCCTGGAATCCGCACCATGTACGCAACAAAGTGTCGGAGCAACAAAAGCCACCTGAGAAATTAAATAAAAATTTAAAAATTGATTCTCACTGTCCCTCTCTCTTTAAAAAAATAAAAATAAGATCAAAGACTTTGTTTCAGATGACCTCAAAAAGAACACAAAAGTGTAATTCCAAACGGCATTTTATCCCAGATAAAACAGTAAATTAGCAAGAAGAAAGCTCTAAATATAATTTTATAGATTTAGAATACATTCAATTCACTTGGGCTTAAATGATTGCTAAACATTTTATCTTCTCATTTTCCCTCATTTTCACTTCTATTATGACATAAAAACACATAAAAATGGGAAAATGGATCCTAAGCAGATAAAAATCTGCTTAGGCCAAGTTAATAAAACAGAAATAATTCATAAACAGCATATAACCAAGAAATTTTTTTTTAAAGAAAGAGAGGACAGTAAGAGAGAGAGAGAGAAGCAATTTTTATTTAGTTTTTCACGTGACTTTCATTCCTCGGACACTTCACTGTGTACATGGTGCTGGGGTTCGAACTCACACTCATGCATGCCAGACAAAGGCTGCAACCGCTGAGCTACCACTCTAGCTCCAAGGATTAGGCTTTTAACAACACTTAATAAGAACCTTGGAACCATAAAAGGACATACTTATCATAATGTAAAACTTAAACCCAGGGTTCCCAACCCTGAATATATAAGCACTCTTCTTTAAATATCAAAAAAGATTATGATCACCTAGGACAATCACAGTCAGCCTTTCAAGTTTCTATGGACTGAGAAAATACATAATAAGAAAAGGCTATTAAGAATTTACTAATAAGGGGTTGGAGCAGTGGCTCAACAGTGGGAGAGTTTGTCTGGTATGCGTGAGGACCCAGGTTCAAACCCCAGCACCACATACACAACTAAGTGTCAGAAAAACAAGACCCAGATGAAAAAATAACGTTGATTCTCTTTTTTCTCCTTCCTCTCCGTCACCCTCTCTCTTAAAAAAAAAAAAAAAAATTACTAATAATTTTAAAAGAATTTATAATTTATAAATCACAGGAAGAGCTACAACAATTTGAAAAATGTCTATACAAAGATATATAAAACAAATTATTTGGTCTACAGACAATGCTTGTTACGAATATGGATTTAAGGATGCCTTGCAAAATGTCACAAGTCTACCAACCCCCCAACCACACTCTAGTATCCATAGACCATAGATGAAGAACCACTGACTCAAACCAATACATTGAGAAAAGCATACAGAAAATAACATTCCAAATCCTCTAAGCTTAAAACTTAGGATAAAAAAAACACCCCAACCCCCAAATCAAACAATGTTCAAAACTCTGGGACTATTTCAAAGAACAGAGCAGAGGGTACACATACAGAACCAAGTCACTTCAAGAAAATATCAGACTTCTAACTCCAATTACTGATTTGAAGCATTGGCAGACAATGCATGCAGGCAGCTCTGTAATACTGCTTAAAGCTAATTAAGAAAAATGGTCCAAGAATGCACTGTCTTCTGTCTAATTATCACTTTCTCCTTGTTGAGAAAACGGCATGTTGGAGAGAAAGGAGAAGGAGGATTCTCAAGGCAATGTCTGTGCACCAAATGTGGCTCAAGTCCTACCAGGCCTCCTTTTTCCCCAGAGTGTCCAACTATTCTCAAGTTACTCAGCAGCTAAAACAAGGATCTCCTAAATATTCCAGGTATGTTCCAGTTCAAGAAAGAAAGGAGGGGAACAAATTTCCACTACAATGTGTTCAAGAACAAAAAATTGTCACGGTGACTTGCTAAACGCTGGCCAGACCACAAACTACAATGCAAAGGACTGGTTGGGGCCTTTAATAGTTAGCAGCTGAACATAGTTACTACTGTTCCTAGTGTGGAAACAGATAAAAAGAACATACCAAAAGGCTGTTTATCCATTTTAGCATGCTCAAAATCCTCCTTGGCATTACATGCTAATCCCTTTAATGGAAGGCAGCTGGATTTGATGCTGGATACTTCTGACAATGTATGACGCCCTGATTTTGATGGTCAGTTCTTTCTTTTCAACTTTCTTCAAAGATTTCAAACCATGTATCAAATATTTATCAAATATTTACTCTGCCTAAAATAGAATACCTGTGTGACTTTGGGTAAACAATTTGTTTGTACCCATTATCTCCTCTATAAAACAGAAATATTGGCAACTATTATATAAGATAATCCACTTAAGTACTTAAAAGAATGTCTGGCACATAACAAGAACTTAAAACACTATGTATTGCTAACACCTTTTCTGTATAATAGATTCCCTACGGACACTGCATGTATTATTAATTCTTAGTTCTCAGAGTAACTGTACTTGTTTATGTAAATTTAACTCCTCAAAGCATAGAGAATTCTTTTTTTTTTCCTTAAAGAAAGGGATGGGCTGGAGTGGTAACTCCCTGGTATTGCACTTGCCTGGCATGCGGGAGGACCTGGGTTTGAACCCCAGCACCATGTACACAATGAAGTGTCTGAGTAATGGAAGCCACATGAAAAACTAAATAAACTTGATCCTCTCTCTCTCTTTAATTTTTATTTAGTTTTTCAGGTGACTTTTGTTGCTCTGACACTTCACTGTGTATGTGGTGTGGGGTTTAAACACTTGTCCTCCCGCATGCCAAGGCAAGTACCATAACCACCAAGCCACAGTTCCCACCCCTAGAGAATTCTTTTTTTTTTTTTTTTAAAGAGAAAGGGACAGTGAGAGAGAGAAAGAAACAACTTTATTTAGTTTTTCACATGGCCTTCATTGCTCCAACACTTAGTTGTGTACATGGTGCTGGGGTTTGAACCCGGGTCCTTTTGCTTGCCAGGCAAGCGCCGAAACCACGGAGCCACCACTCCAGCCCCCCCTAGAGAATTCTTAAGAACAAGAACAAATCTCATTCTTTTGGCTACAATATAACAATCAATTCCACATACTCGGACAAATCACCTGGGCTCAAGTTTTAGCTCCACTTCTTATTCAGAAAAGTTATCCTGCTTCAATAATTTGCACTACCACCTACCCAAAAAGTCCAAGACAGAAATGTAGAAGTCATTACAGATACCTTCCTCTATCATTCCTAAGCCTTCCACACCATCCAATTATCAGGGACTAAGATTCTACATTTTTAACATATCTACTCTCCATACTATTTTTGTTGGTTGTTTTTTTTTTTTTTCTTTCTCATTACTAGGGATTAAACCCAGGGCCTCATGTATGCTACGCAAGTGTTCTGCCACTAAGAACATCCCCAGCCCTAGTTGTCCACTTTCACTGCATTCCAAGCTTGCATATTTTTTTGCCTGCACTACTCAAAACATGCTTAAAGGACATGTGCAGAACTTAGAAGCAGAAAATGTACCAGGTTGAAAGAACAGTGTGAGCACACCCACCCAGGAGCCCGGCCAGAGCTGACCCCAGCAGACCTCTGCACACAAAAGAGCCTTCAGCTGTGGCCCCTGCCACCAGGCCACACCCACCCAGGAACTCCTCCAGAGCAGACCCCAGCAGGCCTCTCCATGCAGACAGAGGCCTCAGCTCCAGGTCCCACTGCTGCACAGGGAACCCTCACATAGGAACCCCACCAGAGCTGAAACCAGCAGCCTCTGTGCTACTGAAACCAGGCCTCAGGACCAGGGCCTTCAGGCACAGTAACCCCCTAGTCCCAAACCGCCCACTAACCTGCACATAGTCACCCAGATGTAGCCCATTCCTGCCAGGTCCAGATACATTGGGCCCATACCCACTACCAAAGATCCCAGGTCCTGTCACTATGTGGAGGGGCCCAATTCAGTCTGAACATGAGACACCAGGACCCACCAAAGCACCCCAGCCACTGTGCATATACAAACAGGCAGGCTGTAATGCATCCAGAATATACTTCAAATCAAGGTTCTAGGGTCTCGATACATAAGGTACAGCCAAATGAGGTTCCAGGCTGAAGCAGCTTTCTGGAAGAAAGTGATCATCAGAGGGGTGGTGTCTGACCCGACCCTTGGACCTTCAAAGAAGAAGTACCTCCAGACCTGCCTACCTGTACCACAGAGAAACTCTATTCAAAGATCCAGAAGAAGATTATCAAAATGAGGAATCAAAATAAAAAAGCTTCACCTCAAGCCCACAATTCCCCAGTCAAGAAACACACAGAGAGGAAATCCTAGAAATAATTATCAATGACCTGATTACTAAAAGAAAAAATGAACTAAAAGAAGAATTAGTACTAAAAGAAGAATTAATGAAGGGACTACGTGGAGGAGGCAATGTCCACCAAAGTTCTGTCTGACAAAGTCCAGGCTTGGGGATGGGCTAGGCAAAGCCAGCCCTGGAGATTGCCAAAATCAGCCCTTCTAGGAATTGGCTGTTTTTTAGGAATTGTATGTACTACTCTGTTCCTAGGAATTCATTTAAGTCTAAAAAAATATTGATTCTTATGGGGAAAATGTTACCCAGCCTATGTTGCGGAATGCTGAGGATAAGCCTGGCAGTAACACATGTGCAATTCTGGAAAAAAAAATTCTAGTCTTAAGCCTCAATTGGATAATGAGAGTAAAATCATTAAGCTATTAGAACAATCTATGTTGATGGCTCCCTTGTTAACCACTCTTAAGCCCCCTAAAGTTCAAGCACAAAAAAAAGTTATTAATAAAAAATGTCATTCCAACTGTGCAAGGACCACCTTAAGTGGCACCCAAACAGTGACATGAAGGTAAGTAGATATTTTCAGGGTGGATAGGACTTCTCCTGAGGGTGCTTCAGACCCCCTCGATGAGGATTCTAGCAAAGGATAGGAGAATAATCAGAAGCTATGGGCTATACTGAGTCTAAAGAAAGAGGACTCAATATAACTAAGCATACGATACATAAGAAGGAAATTGCCATAACTACTCCATAGTTACAGAAATTTTTTCACTTTGTGCAAACATGTTCTCCATGCTTTCCTCAGGAAGGAACTTTAGATCTAGTCACTTGGGGCAAACTTGGTAAGCAAAGGAAAGTTTATTATTCTTTGCATGGGCCAGAAAATGTGCCTGTAGATGCCTTTTCATTGTGGAATTTAATTACAGATGTCTTGGATCCACAACAGGAAATAAGTAATCTAGAGAAAAGACTAACTAGTCCCACTTTGGCAGAGGACACTGAAGAAACTCCCTCTTGTCAATAAATCAAATAGTGGGCAAATGTTTCCGGTGAGAAAGCTGGGGGATAATGAACTTTCTCCAGAAGAAGAGGAGGACTTGAAGAGGCAGCCGATTTTGTAACTTTAGAAAGGTCTCAGCCCTATAACCCTATAAGGGGGTGGGTACAGAAGGGAAAAGAGGACCATTCAAACCACCACCACCAAGATCCGTAGGTTTTGCTGCAGCAGTAAATGAAGCGGTAAGTCATGAAGACTTCCTTCTCTTGTTTTCCTGTAGTTTTTGATGATGAATTTGATGAACCTCCTCAGTGGGAGCCTTTGCCCTATAAATTGTTAAAGGAATTAAGAATAGCAATTAAAGACTACGGTCCTACTTCTCCGTATATTTTGAAACTTTTAGATGTAGTAGGAAATAAATGGATAACCCCATATGATTGATTTCAAACCACCTGGTCATGTTTCCCAGAAGTACTTTAAATAGCTCTCCACATCATATGTTACAACATACCATGTTTTTCTTTTAATTTAGTTTTTCATGTGACTTTCATTCCTCTGACACTTTGTTATGTACATGGTGCTGGGGTTTGAACTCATGTACTTGGGAATGCCAGGCAAGCGCCATAACCATTGAGCCACTGCTCCAGCCCCACAACATACCATGTTTGTTCTTAATCATTTAAAACTAATAGTGATGGTTGCATTCCTATGGATAGACACTGGGATTCTAATAAGTCTGCTTCAAAGCCTACGGTAAAATGGAAAAATTTGTTAACTAGACAATGGGAAGGTCTTGATGTTTTACTAACAAACGGGAGAGGATATGTTTGTGTTTTTCTACAGAATGCTGATTCGCCTTTGTGGACTTCAATCAGGCCTTATGTCCAAGTGACCACAACCTCCTCCACCACCATACCGACCAATTCATCATCCATCTGATTACAGCTTGCATAAGTTCACCTTATGTACTTTTATTTAAACACAGTTACTTAAATGTTACTCAAATGTCTAATGATACCTATAAGATTTTATGTAAAGGGTGTATATTAACTAACTGCATAAATTCTTCCTTGAGCTTAGGAACTTTAATTATTTATATCATCCTGCTTATGTAATGTTGCCTGTTAAATTAGATGATCCATGGTATTATGATCTAGGAATTGAAGTCTTATAAACTATTGTAAAATCTCTGGATAGGCCTAAAAATTTGTGGTTGCTTTAATTTTAGGAATTACAGCTTTAATAGGAATATTAAGTTCCACTGCTGTTTTCAGCTACTGCACTAGTACAAGAAATTCATACTGCTAATCATGTTAATCAGATGTCACAGAATATCTCCCTAGCTTTGGCAGCACAGGAAAGAATAGATACAAAAAATTAGAAAGTAGAATTAATACCCTAGAGGCAACCTTATTATATGTAGGAAACCAAATTCAAATCATTAAAGCACGTTTAACCACTAGGTGTCACACTAAGTACAAGTGAATTTGTGTCACTCCATATCCTTACAATAGTACAGATGTTTCTTGGCAACAAGTTCAGTATCATTTGAAGGGCATATGGAACAATACGGATAAAGCCCCAGATATCCAATCTTTACAAGAGAAAGTAACAGCATTTAGTCATGCTCGACTAGATACCTTAGATACTGTTAACTTAGCTTCATTCTTTCATAATACCTTTACAGATTTTGCATCATGAAAAACTTGGTTTTCATTTCTTATTAATGTAGGAAAAAGTATCATCATGATAATTCTTATTCTTTTGTGCTTTCTAGTCATCTTTCGACTCATCATCCGAAACGTCAGAACCATCGAACTAGAACTAAAAACATTCTTGTTAAAAAATAAAAACGGGGGAGATGGAGGAGGCAATGTCCACCAAAGTTCTGCCTGACAAAGTCCAGGCTTGAGGCAAAGCCAACCCTGGAGATTGCCAAAACCAACCCTTCTTGGAATTGGCTGTTTTGTAGGAATTGTATGTACTATACTGTTCCTAGGAATTCATTTAAGTCTAGAAAATATTGATTCTTATGGGGAAAATGTTACCCAGTCTATGTTGCAGAATGCTGAGGATAAGCCTGGCAATAATACATATGCAATTCTGGAAAGCAAAATTCTAGACTTAAGACTCAATTGGATAATGAGAGTAAAATCATTAAGCTATTAGACCAATCTATGTTGATGGCTCCCTTGTTAACCACTCTTAAGCCCCCTAAAGTTCAAGCACAAAAATAAGTTATTAATAAAAAAAATATGTCATTCCAACTGTACAAGGACCACCTTAAGCAGCTTATAATATTGGAAGACGCCTCTGGTATCCACCACAAGCAGCTCAGGCTAATAAATACATTGGTTCTCAACCTAATGACCCCCCCCCTTTGCCTTCTACAGGAATCTATAATGAATTTGGAGAATGTATTATTAATATTAATGGCAAATGGACTAATGTCCAGTGCCTGCCCTTTCTTCTAAGACTTGGACGTCAGGGGCCACCTTGGAGATGTAGGACAAAGGAACAAAGAAACAGCATACATAAACAGTTACACAAATATTATCTTAAAATCAAGTGTCCATACTGCATACTATATAAGTAATCAAGGAACATGATATTTTTCTACTTCTCATTTTGCCTTTGTTTTTTTGTTGTTGTTGTTATTTTTAAAGAGAGAAGGACAGTGAGAGAGAGAGAGAGAGAGAAAGAGAGAAACAATTTTTTTTCTTTTTTTAATTTTTTTATTTTTGAGCAACCTTACAAGATTTTAACAAAACAATATAAAATGTGTATAAGATGTGTATATATTCTGGACATTGCAACTATCCCCAGGAGTGCCCCCCCAATTGCCCTCCCTTATCCCTCCCTTCCCCTTCCCATTATAACTCTAAAAATAGTATTAGATTATAAAGCATTACATCTTATCTGAATTTAACTCATGGAGAGAAACAATTTTTATTTAGTTTTTTATGTGGCTTTCATTGCTCCAAGACTTCGTTGTGTATGTGGTGCTGGGGTTTGAACCCGCGTACTCGTGCATACCAAGCAAGTGCCATAACCGCTAAGCCACCATTTCAGCCCTTTTGCCTTTGTTTTTAAATAGTTTAAGTTTCTACTTCTTAGATTATAGTAAGGACACATAAATATTTTACAAAGAATCATCAAAGATAAACTCCCTATAAAAGAACAAGCAAACATTCCTCAAAACCCACAGAAGAAATTCAACAAAGGTACATTGCTATCGATAGACAACCAAGACAGCACTGAGCTTACTAATAAAACAAAATGACTGTGAACCACAACCACACAACTATTCTAACACGGAATGTGAATGGTCTCAATGGACCACTCAAAAGACAGATTAGCAGACTGGATCAAAAACAAAAATCAACAACATGTTGCTTACAAGAGACTCACCTTACAGCCAACAATATCCACAGATTGAGGGTGAAAGGATGGAAAAAAATCTAGCATACATACAGCCCAAGAAAGCAAGCTGGTGCTGCAATACTTATATCCGACAAAGTAGATTTCAAACATAAACTAATCAGAAGAGATAAAGAAGGCCACTACACAGTAGTAAAGAAAACAATACAACAGGAAGATATAACTATAGTAAACAACAATGCTCCCAACTATGTGAATAAATAACTCCATGACATAAAACCACGTGTGGACCTCAATAATACTGAGCGATTTCAACATTCCTCTATCATCAATAGACAGCTCATCAAAGCAAAAGAACAAAGAGATCTCCAACCTAAACAACTGCACAAATCAAATGGACTTAACAGACATCTATACAATCACCCCAAATCGGCTGAAAATACCTTCCCTTCAGCAGCACATGGATCCTTCTCCAAAATAGATCATATTCTAGTTCACAAAGGAAATCTCAGCAAATATAAAAAAGCAGATATTATTCCATGTATCCTATTAGACCATGACACCATGATCCTATCAATTAACAGTAAAAATTATAACAAAAAACACACATATACGTGGAGATTGAATGCATTAAATGAAGAATACATTCAAAAGAATATGAGAGCAGAAATAACGAAATTCCTGGAAGAGAATCAGCATGAAGACACAACACATTGAAACCTCTGGGACAGCATGAAAACATTCCTAAGGGGAAAATTTTTATCACTGAGTGCCTACATTAGAAATGAAGAGGGATCCCAAGTAAATAACCTTTTGCTTCACGTCAAAAAAAGAACAATCTAATCCCAAAGCCAGCAGAGACAGGAAATAATCAAGACCAGAGCTGAAAACAATGAAATTGAGAACAACAACAAAAAAATAAATAAATAAATAAAAAGAATCGATGAAACAAAAGAGTGGGCTCTTTGAAAAAATAAATAAAATTGATAGACCCCTAGCCAATCTCACTAAAAGGAGGGAAATGTAGTAAATCAACAAAATCACCAATGAAAAGCGAGTGATCACCAAATGACCCCACGGAAATCCAACAAATTATAAGAATATATTTTGAAAAACTATACTCCTCTGAATTAGATAATCTGGAAGACATGGACAAATTTCTAGACACATACAACATCCCTAGATTGAAACAGGACAATATGGAAATCCTAAACAGCCCAATAACAGGCACTGAAATCCATATAGCAATTTTAAAAGCCTTCCAAAGGAAGAAAAGCCCAGGACCAGATTGATTCCCCGCTGAGTTTTACCACACCTATGAGGAGGAGCTAACACCTCTACTTATTAAATTATGCCAAGAAAGGAGGGAACTCTCCCAAACACTTTTTATGAGGTAACCGTAACTCTGATACCAAAGCCAGCAATAACACATCAAAAAGAAAACTACAGACCAATATCCCTGATAAACAATGATGCAAAAATCCTTAATAAGATTCTAGCAAACCATATCCAAAAACACATCAAGAAGATAATTCATCACAATTAAGTGATGATCAAAATAATTCACATGATCAAGTGGGCTTCATTTCAGGTATACAAGCGTGGTTCAACATATGTAAATCAATAAATTTGATTCATTATTTAACTGAATTACAGACAAAAACCATATATATGATCATCCCAATTGACGCAGAAAGGTCTTTGATAAAATTCAGTGTCCATTTATGCTCAAAACTCTAGAGAAGATAGGGATCAAAGGAACTTATCTTAACTATGTAAAGGCCACATATGACAAACCCTCAGCAAGTATGATACTAAAATGGAATGTATTACCACTAAACTCAGGAACAAGATAAGAATTTCCCCTCTCATCACTTTTATTCAGTATAGTTCTTGAGACCCTTGCTGGAGCAATCAGGCAAGAGAAGGAAATTAAAGAGATTAGAATAGGAAGAAAGGAAGTCAAACTATCCCTTTTTGCTGATGAAATGATCCTATATCTAGAAGATAAAAAAAAAAAAACTCCACCAGAAAACTGCTTAAGCTTATAAACAGATTTAGTAAAATAGCAGGCTACAAGATCAATACCCATAAATCAAATAGCTTTCTTATACACTAACAATAACAGGGCACAAGAAAAAATCAGGAAATCGATCCCATTCACAATATCCTCCAAAAGAATAAAATACTTGGGAATTAATCTAACAAAGCAAATAAAAGACCTCTACAATGAAAATTATTGAACATTGAAGAAAGAAATCAAAGAAGACCTGAGAAGATGGAAAAGATGGAAAGATGTTCCATGCTCTTGGTTAGGCAGAATTAATATAATTTAAATGGCTATTTTGCAAAAGTACTATATAGATTCAATGGAATCCCCATCAAAATACCAATATCATTATTTTTATGTTTATTTTTATTTTTTTAGAGAAAGGGGACAGTGAGAGAGGGAGAGAAAGAGAAAAGCCATTTTTATTTAGTTTTTCATGTGAATTTCGTTCCTTGGACACTTTGTTGTATATGTGGTGCTGGGGTTTGAATTCGCGTACTTTCACATGCCAAGTAACTGTCGAGCCACTGCTCCAGCCCCCAATATCATTCTTTACAGGTATCGAAAAACCAATTCTCAAATTCATTTGGAACAACAAGAAACCCAGATTACCCAAAACATTACTAAGCAAGAAAGATGAAACAGGTGGATTTGCAATACCAGAGAGCTGTAATAACAAAAACAAAAATTAGTATCAAAATAGGAATGAAGACAATGGAATAGAAGACTCTGACACAAACCTTTAAACATAAATCTTTAAACATCTGATCTTTGACAATGACAGCCTATTCAACAAATGGTGCTGGACAAACTGGACAGGCAATTGCGGAAAGTTGAAATTATATCCTTAATCTATCAGCTTGCACAAAAATCAAATTGAAATGGATCCAGGAACTAGGAACTGAACCAGCTACCATAATATAACTGCTAGAAGAAAAATTAGGACCAACACTCGAGCATTTGGGAGTAGGCAAAGACTTTATCAACAAGACCCCTAAAGCAAAAGAATTAAAGTTGAAAATCATTGCGTGGGATGACATTAAACTAAAAAACTTCTGCACAGCCAAGGAATTGGTCAAAATTGTCAAGAGACAACCTACAGAATGGGAGATAACCATGGCCTGTGATTCCTTTGACAGGGGGATTAATATCCAAAATTTACAAACTACTCAAAAAACTTAATACCAAAAGCAACAAAAATCCAATCAATAAATGAGCCAAAGAGCTAAATAGAAACTCTTAACAGAGGAAATTGAGCAAGCCAATGAATAAATAAGAAAGTGTTCTAAATCACTAGTAATCAGAGAAATGCAAATCAAAACTACATTAATATTTCACCTCACTCCAGTCAGATTGGCAAAGATGAAGAATACAAACAACAGATACTGAAGGAGTTGTGGGGAGATAGGAACACTGGTACACTGTTGGTAGAACTTCAGACTGGTACAGTCCCTCTGGAAAGCAGTGTGGAGAATCCTCAAAAAATTAGGGATGGATCCACCATATGATCCAGCTATTCCTCTTCTGGGTATTTTTCCAGAGGAGTTAGATTCAGCACATTATAGCAACACAGCAAAATCTGTTTATAGCAGCTCAATTTATAATAGCCAACTTCTGGAACCAACCCAGACATCCCTCACTGGATGAATGGATCCAAAAATTGTGGTATATATATATACAATGGAATTCTACTCAGCAATTAGAAACAACATCATTGCAGTTTTTGAAGGTAAATGGATGGCAATGGAAGAAATTATGCTGAGCCCAGAGTCAAGGATTGAATGTTTCACTCATTTGTGGAGGCTGGAGCTAAACCTAGTCTTGGTGAAATGTAGTCAAAACTCATGTGTTAGACTCAGCAAAGGCATAGCAACACATAAGATAGGACAATCATAGAGAGGCAGGTGTGGGAGAGATGGAGGGAGAATAAGTTGGGATCTAGGGAGACAATCAGCAATGTAACATGAATCCAATAGGACTTATGCAATTATTTACTTCTGGAAAATTCACAATCTAAGCATTTATAGAACATATTAGGGTTGAAATACAGAAGAATCAAGAGACTGGGCTACGGGTGATGTAAGGTTAATCGTGGTTTAAAAACATAGGCCTATTATATTATAACTTTATATGCATTTATAATTTTACAGTAACTCCACTCCTTAATTTTAAAAATTAGAAAAGAAAGAATAGTGTGAGAAAAAAACCAACCCAGAGAAAACCAAGAGAATTCAAGGGACAATGACTTATTATATGGGTTAGAAGAAAGGCATTTGGAAAATAGTGATACTATATATAAAGTTGGAAAACTAAACTGAAGCCAAACTGTGAAAAGATTTCACATTCCACACTACAGAATTTGGACTTAACCATATAAGAATTCTATCTTCTTTTTCAACGGTAAAATTCTACTAATGCGGAAACTGACTATAAAATGCCTTGCCTATATTTCCCTTCTTCCTCCCATTCCATTCTCAAATGAAAGACCCACATAAACTATGCTATACTATTACATTATAATAATATCACCTCTCTGAATTGTACTACAAAAATAAACAAGGTTCAGTGCCTCATATTAGCAAAGAGTTACAAAACGTAAGTATAATCTTCAGATCATGGGAAATTATTGAAGTTCTAAATCATGTGTGACTCCAGTTTCTAGAACTGGTAAACTGCTCAGAAAATAAAAATTAGTGTTCTTGCTACAGGTAAAATTTTCTATCACTTAAACATACCCAATGGTTCAAAAACAAACACACTGTCATATTTTTTTAAGAGAGAAGGACAGTGAGAGAAAGAGAGAGAGAGAGAGAATTAATTTTATTTAGTTTTCCAGATGCCTTTCGTTGCTCCAACCCTTCGTTGTGTATACATGGTGTTGGGGTTTGAACCCACGTACTCCCACATGCCAGGCAAGGGCCACAACTACCGAACCACCGCTCCAACCCCACACACTGTCATATTAATGACAGATTTTTACTTTTCATAGCTAAAATAATAATGAGGCTCTTTGGGAATTTAAATTTTTAGCCCTTGGGAAGACAGAGATCCTTTTGAGATGTGGATGA
Organism: Aplodontia rufa; assembly: GCA_004027875.1. NCBI lineage: Eukaryota > Metazoa > Chordata > Mammalia > Rodentia > Aplodontiidae > Aplodontia > Aplodontia rufa. The sequence goes on from PVKS010013771.1 coordinate 45,655, forward strand.
AAGTTTTTTAGACTATCCCTTTTTTTCAAAAAAAAAAAAACACATATAAACATATACTAAATCTTTTACTTTATTTTAAGGAGTTTATGAACATTAACACCCTTTTACAGATCACAAGAATACCTATTCTACAGGACTGCTATTTTTCATATGAAAAATGCAACAATGTCAACCCTTTACTGAAAGGGCAGGTACTTTATTTTCATTTGGTGGCAGGTAGATATCCATTTATTCTTCTGTTTACTTCTTTTATTTTTCTATCAATGTCCAATTAACCATGACCATGTAATAGAACAAAGCTAACAGAGGAGATCAAATTTATTACCCTGCCTTCATTAAAATTAAGCTCCAAAAAAGGAGTGAACCATCCACAACTATAAATATAGCCATGAAGGCAAATGTTATACTGATGTTTATTTACAACTCGTACCCAGTAACACCTAAATACTACTTAGTGACAAGAAATTAAATCCAGAGAAAAGAACATTGTAGGGCTGAAGCGGTGGCTCAGCAGTTCTGGCACTTGCCTGACATGCATGAGGATGCAGGTTCGAACCCACGTACAGAACGAAAGCCACATGAAAAACTAAATAAAATTGATTCTCTCTCTCTCTCTCACTGTCCTTCTCTCTTAAAAAATAAAGAACATTGTATAAGCTTTCTTGTATCCATGTGAACATATATCAGTATTAATATGATTGATAACTAAACTGCCTAAGAGATCCCCATAAGCAAGTAACTCCCATATCTGAATAGTACCAAATCCTCCAACTTGAACTTCTTTTAATACCAACCTAAAATTCCTGTAGAATCACAAGTATGTGAGGCCCTCTGGTGGATAAAATACAGAAACACACAAATTCTTAGCTAATTGAAGAGAGTTAGTTTCTTCCTAATGGTTTACTAAACCATTTCCTCAGAGATCAAAAACCAGATTCTACTGCTAAAACATACCTATATGACCAGAGACAGAAAGTGATACTTCAAATGCTGACCACTCCTTAAAAATAAAACAAAAAAATTGATAGCCATGAAATTCTCAGAATAAAATGGCACCATTTTATTTTGACTCCTTTATTATAAGTGGTTATATAAAACCAAAGCCTTAGCCAAGCCTGGTGGCACACAACTATAATAGCAGCTACTCAGGAGGATGAGGCAAAAAGATTGGGAATTTGAGGCCAGTCTAAGCAACTCAGTGAGACTCTCTCAAAATAAAATAAAAAGAGCTAACGATATAGCTTAGCAGTAGAGCACCCCGGGTTCAATCCGCAGTACTGAAGGGAAAATAAGAAGAAAGGCTTGAAGATAAGTATTAGGTATTGTGATTACAATTGTAATCAAAAAAGAAGTATTGAATGTAATTCATCTTCAGAGCTTTCTCTCTGTTAGGACAAGAACAATATAGTCATTTCTGCATCATCCTCAGAACCAAAGATAATTCCTGACACATCACACAGACTCAGAAATTATAACGTGAATTAAAACAAATCATGTTTTTAAAAAAACATGCGGCACAGGTCTTTATACTGTCTTCCAAATAAACGTACAGTCTCAAGTTCCTCAACGGTACCTTTAGTTGGTGTAGGCTGTATGCTGATGATCGGTTGCTGCTTTGTCAACGGCATAAGTGTTGGTAGTGTCTGAATAATGATGGTTTTTGCTGGAACACTAGAGTTTGTCTGAGTCTTGGGTGCTGCTGGAAGTAACAAAGGCTTGGGCTGAATTGAAGGTTTTGAACTCATCTGAATTTTTTTCTTTGGAATCAGTCCATTTTCTGGAGAAAAAATAAACCACAAATCAACCTAAAGCAATTAATCAAGACCTAGAAAACAGATTTTATTAAACACTACTGTACATATTATCTTGACTTCTGAATAACTATCTTGCACTAGAGTTTAAGCATAGCTGCCCTATTACCTAAATGGACGAAAGAAAATTCCTTAATCTGAGATCTTCCTTTTTGACCAAACTGCAGTTTTGAGAAGGAACAGTAAAAGAGAACAGCTAAACTCACTGAATAAAGCTTGGAGATTTATAAGTTAACAATTTTCATAGTCAAAAGATCCTCACATTCAGTATCTTTAAACAAAACTTTGAAAATGCTCCTAAAGATAATAAAGTCGAAGTCTATTTCAAAGTATTTTTCATCTATAAAGAGATGGCACATGCCTGTAATCCCAGCAATTCAGGAGGCGGAGGTAGGAGGATTACAAGTTCAAAGATAGCCTCAGCAACTTAGACCTTGTTACAAAATTTAAAAAAGAAGAAAGAAAGAAAGAGAGAGAGAGAGAGAGAAAGAAAGAAAGAAAGAAAGAACGAACAAACGAAGGAAAGAACGAACGAACGGACGGGTTGGGGATAGGGCTCAATGGTTAAGCACACCTGGGTTCAATTCCCCCATACCAAAATATAAAACTAATAAAATAAAAACAGAGAGATAACCAAAGGAGATTATTTCTTCCCTTTCTTTTCCATAATACTCACTAATTTAAAAATAGCAAGCCAGGGGACTGGAGCAGTGGCTTAGCTGTAGAGCACTTGCCTGGCATGTACAAGGACCCATGTTTGAACCCCAGCACCATATATGCAACTAAGTGTCAGCAAAACAAAAACCAGAAAAAAAATTAAATAAAATATAATCAATTCTCTCTTTTTCCCTCTCTTAAAAAAAAAAACCAGCAATCCAGTTTAATAAATACACCTAACCCAACATTTTCTTTTAATAATTGGAACCTAACACCAGGTGCGGTGGCACATGCCTATAATCCCAGCAACTCAAGAAGCTGAGGAAGGAGGCACACAAGTTTCAGGCCAGCCTCAACAACTTAGTGAAGCCATAAGCAACTTAGCAAGACCCAGTCTCAAAATACAAAATAAAAAGGGCTGGGATGTGGCTCAGTGTTTAAGCACACCTGGGTTCAATTCCCAGTACCAAAAAAAAAGGAAAAGAAAAGAGATGGAACATAAGATCAGTATGAAATGGAAATAATAGACATTAAGAGATAAAGTAATACCAGTTTTGCTCCTGGGACCAATGACAGGCTTATCTTCTCTCAGTGGCTCTGTTGAGGAGGGACTATTACAGTTTTCACCATATAAGGAAAAGGGAGACATCTGGGAACTAGAAGATAAATCCAACTCTTCCTATAGCAAAATAAAATACAAACAAATTAAGGCAGAAGAGTATAATCCATGAGCATAAATCTGCTTAGTAACAGAGGTGATATCCATATATAAACAGAAAAATTGTTCAAGGCAACTTCAAGGCAAAGATGTGATATACCAGAAACCACATATTAAATGCTAAGTGACTATGGATAAATCAACATTATCCATCAATACCAAAGGAAAACTAGCTCCAAATGTGGAGGATGCCTATGCCATCCACTTATATTAAAGAAATGAGCTGGGCCAAGAGGTACATGCTTGTAATCCCAGTGGCTTGGCAGGATGAAGCAAGACAACCAGAAGTTCAAGGCCAGCCTCAGCAACTTAGCAAGACCCTAAGAAACTTAGTGAGACACTGTCTCAAAATAAAAATTAAAATTAAAAAAAAAGGGCTGGGGATGTATCTCAGTGGTTGAGCATCCCTGATTTAAATCCTTACAACTGGGGTTGGAGTGGTGATTCAGCGGTTATGGCACTTGCCTGGCACACCCAAGGACGTGGGTTCAGCACCACATACACAAATGAAGTGCCACGAAAGCAACATGAAAAACTAAATAAAATTGATTCTCTCTCTTACTGTCCCCACTCTCTAAAATAAATAAATAAATAAAATGAATCCCCACAACCCCCCACCAAAAAAAAGAAATGAAGCACTGATCTGCATTTACATTTCCTCCTATAAAGTTTTATCTTACTTGGTTCCTAGTCATGCAAACTGTTAGTAGGCTACAGTTGAAATACTGATATCCTTTTGGCCTAATCTCTTTCACTCCGCCTTAAAAGAATCTAAAAGTAAAATGATGCTTACTATTTTTATCGTTTTCTATTTATTAACACTGCCATTATCCCAAATGTTTTGAAAGAAAAATGAAGGTTGAAAGGAACAAAGTTGGGCTGGAGTGGTGGCTCGGCAGTTAACGAAGCTTGCCTGGCAAGCGCAGGTACACAGGTTCAAACCCCAGCACCCATATACACAACTCAGTGTCAGAGCAACAAAAGCCATGTGAAAAACTCAATAAAAATTGATTCTCTCTGGCCGTCTCCCTCTCTCTGTCCTTCTCTCTTTAAAAAAAAAAAAATAGAAAGGAACAATGTTATTTTCTTTAATAGGTGAACTAATAATACAGAGATACA
>PVKS010013772.1:0-34074 GCA_004027875.1 Aplodontia rufa
TAGAAATTCACTTGTGTTGGGGCTGGAGCCGTGGCTCAGAGGTTATGGTGCTTGCCTGGCATGCACGAGTATGTGAGTTCTAACCCCAGAACCACGTACACAACCAAGCTTTGAAGCAATGAAAGCCACATGAAAAACTATATAAAATTGATTCTCATTCTCTCTCTCTCTCTGTGTGTATATGCCACTCTCTTTTTTAAAAAATCACCAATGTTGAGGTCATTATTGAGCTTAGCTAACTTTCAATCTGTCTTAGATTTTACTCTAGCTTTTACATATGAGAGAAAACATTCGACCCTTAAGTCTCTGAGTTTGGGATATTTCACTCAGCATAATATTTTCCATCTCTATCCGTTTGGCTGCAAATACCATGATATTGTTCTAATAGCAGAGTAGAACTCCATTGTATATATGTACCACAGTTTTGTTTTTGTTTTTGTTTTTGTTTTAGCTTTCGTTGCTCCGAGACTTTGTTGTGTACGTGGTGCTGGGGTTTGAACTCGCGTACTCACTCATGCCAGGCAAGCACCGTGACTGCTGAACCACCACTCCTGCCCCTATACCACAGTTTTTGAATCCACTCACTCAGTGAGGGACATTTGGGTTGGTTCCATAGTTTAGCTATAGTAAATTGGGCTGGTATAAACATTAGGGTAGCTGAGTTTCTGTAGTATGCTGATTCTCTTTCGGGAAAATACCCAGGAGTGGGATAGCTGAGTCATAGGTGGTTCTAGCCATAGGCTTTTTTTTTTTTTTTAAGAGAGAGTGACAGTGAGAGAGACAGAGAAAGAGAGAAACAACTTTATTTAGTTTTTCACATGGCCTTCGTTGCTCCAACACTTAGTTGTGTACGTGGTGCTGGGGTTTGAACCAGGGTCCTCATGCTTGCAGGCAAGTTCTGAAACCGCTGAGCCACTGCTCCAGCCCTAGCCATAGGCTTTTGAGGAGTCTCCACACTCCTTTTCAGAGTGACTGTACAAGCTTTCAGTCCCACCAGCAGTGTGATAGTGTTCCTTTCTTCCCACAACACTTCCAGCATCTGTTATTGTTCGAATTCTTCATTTTTGCCACTCTGACAGGAGTGAGGTGGAATCTAAGTGAAGTTTTGATGTGCATTTCTCTGAATTGCTTGAATCACTAGTCATTTTGAGGAATAAGAAGGGAGAGGGAAGCAGAGGCCATGTTCCTGGTCACCTGGTTTGCAGTGCACACAGGTCTGAGAGCTGGATAGCTCATAGTGCCGTAGTGCCCCCTACTCTGCCGTCTTCCAAAAAGTGCAATTTGGGGTCAAGGGCAAAGTGTTGTCCTCAGTATAAACTGAGTGATGGTGACTTCTGGAAAGGGGGAGGATACAGTAGCACAGAGTATCCTAACTTGGAAAAGCAAGAGCTGGTCTGGTTCTCACAATGACCTCAGAAATCCTCTGTCAATCTTCTAATAATGACAATGAAGCTAGTAACAATAGCAATAATTTTTTTAAGCCTGCAATTTTTCTGCTATCAGTTTCCTTACATGTTATAGAGATAACTCATTCATCCAGAATTCACTATCTGCCAACATCACTCAGATGCAAACTAAGAACAGACTCAGAAATCCGGGGAATAAGAAAAAGCCTGGAACGGGGCCTGGTGGTGGTGCACACCTGTGATCTCAGAGACTTGGGGGGCCGAGGCAGAGAATGGCAAGTTCAACGCCAGCCTCAGCAACTCAGAGAGACCCTGACTCAGCAAGAAAGTTGAACTGGCTGGGGATGGAGCTCTAGGGTAGAGTCCCTCTGGGTTCCATTCCCAGTACCTCCCACCAAAACAAAACAAAATAAATAAAAAACGCAAAAAAGCAAAAACAGCCCTAGAAAAGTTGTGCTTTGTGTTTTGGAATTCTTTTAAGTCATGATTAGTCAGCTAAGTCACAGAAGGAGACACAGGATAAGTGCAGGCAAACAAAACTCATTAAATTCACAGGTCCTTATGGCACAAGCTCTGCAAGTCACATTGAGTCACAGAGGAGATCACAGCGGGGGCCAGCAGGCAGAAGACTGTAGTTGGGAAAAGGCATAAGCTATCTGACCTTTATTAGGGTTCTCACGGGAAAGGCCAGGCAGGCAAATGAAACAGTTTGGGAGTGGTTAGTTTGTATACTTTCAGAAGGCTTTAAACTCTAAGGGTATCTCTAGTGCCTGGTACCTGGTCTTAGAATGATTAAAGCAGAGGAGCATTGTCCCTAGGGTGTAGAGACCAGATAGTAGCAGGCTGGCTCTGTATTGGTTGGTCTGCATATCAAAGGCATGGTCCTTGCTATTTCTAAGAATTGATTAGCCCTGAGAGAGGCTCTTTCCACAGCTAGGATTTGGGCCTTTTTTTTTTCTTTCTTTCTTTCTTTTCAGTATTGGAGATGGAACTCTACCACTGGGCTACACCCCCAGCCTTCCAGCTAAGGTTGTTTTGTTTTGTTTTTTTATCCCAGACCCAGGGATTGAACCCAGAGTGCTTAACCCCTGAGCCACATCCCCAACCCTTTTTATTTTGAGACAGAGTCTAACTAAGTTGCTTAGGGCCTCACTAAGTTGCTGAGGCTGACTTTGAACTTGTGATCCTCCTGCCCTCAGCCTCCCAAGCCTCTGGAATTTCAGGCACACACCACAATGCCTGACTTCCAGCTAGCTTTCTTAAAGATGTCAAAACATTATAATATATATAGAAAAAATTTTAAATGCAAATGATTTGGAGAACATCACACATCTCACATAGAAGCGTCACACAGAAACCATTTATCATTATTTAAGCACCATTTTAAAAATCCGGGTTATTTGTTTGAGTCTATCAGATAGTAAGCAATTTACAGAATAGCTGCTGGAGGTGAGCACTCTGATAAAAAGAGAAACGGCAGCTGACAACAAAGGGGGAGATAGGGGGCTGCAGCGGTGGCTCAGCAGTTAAGGCACTTGCCTGGCATGTGCAAGTACACAGATTCAAACCCCAGCACCCATGTACACAACTAAGTGTCAAAAGAAAAAAAGCCAGTTGAAAAACTCAATAAAAATTGTCTTTGTCTCTCTCTCTCTCTCTCTCTCTCTCCCTGTCCTTCTATCTTTAAAAAAAAATTAAAAAAAAGAGGGGGAGATAGAAAAACTATGAAAAGTACACCAAGAACCCACAAAGCAACAGCCTGGGTCAGTCAGGTGTTTGAGGAAATGTCTGTAGTTGCTGCGTGATTCCGTGCTCTTACCAATGGCTCAGAGCACATCCCTAGAAGTCAACCAGGTGAGTGACCAGTGGTTGGCTGCTCCGACAGGATCAGCCTCGTCTACTCATCCAGTCACACTCTTTTCCTCCCCATTTCTGAGAGATGCAGCGTTACCGCCTAGCTGTCATCTCCTTTTCTTTTTGCCCACTGAGGGCACAGCCCAGAAGGAAGAGCTCTGGCTTGGGTTTCAGGAAGCCTGTGTGTGACCTCGGGTTGCTCCCAACATTTATTCTTCTAGCTCCTACTTCAGTTGCCTCCTTTGTAAAAGGGAATGATGGCATACTCCAGTGGACATCTGATAGCCAGGATGTTCAGGGAGAGGCTTTGGGCTGGGCAGGGATAATCACCAACATTTTCATGGATTTTCCATGTACCTGGTGCTAAGTGCTTTACACGGTTAAATATTTTTAGCCCTTTTTTTTAAAGGTGGGGAGAGAGAGCCAGAGCGAGAATCAATTTTTATTTATTTTTTGATCTGGTCTTTGTTTCTCTGACACTTTGTTGTCTATGAGGTGCTGAGGTTCGAACCTGGTCTCTGCGCATGCCAGGCAAGCACTCCAACCGCTGAGCCCCTGCTCCAGACCTGTTTAATCCTTTCATCAGCCATATGAGAGAGGCTCTGACAGTCACACAGGTTCCCCTCTAATGCTCTGCTGGTTTTTGGTTTGTTTGCTTGTTCGTCTCCCGGCTGCCTTTTTTTACTGGCTAATTATAATTATACGTAATAGTGAGATTCATTGTTGCAGATTCATACATGCACATAACCTAACAATACGATTTGGTGGGTACCATTCCCCATATTTCCCCTCTGTTGTTGATGTCTTGAAATTCTTGTTAATTTTGAACCAGGGGCTTGCATTTTCAGTTTGTCCCAGGTCCCGCAAATTATTCAGTCAGCCCCGGGTTCAAGGTCTTTGCTTTAGGGAGCTGAGTAACTTGCCCAAAGTCATCTCACTACTTGCCACTCAAGGTGTGGTCCCGGACCAAGGGCATCAGCAAGAGCGTGTTAGAAATTCAGAGTTCCAGGCCGGGCACAGACCTCCAGAGTCATTCATTGTTATTTCTTCCATTTCAATATTTACTGGAAACATCCTTAATTGCACAGGAACCATTTCAATTTCTGACGTTCAAATGAGATTACTGCTTTCAGCCTTCTTAGAGAGAGTGAGCTTCTAAGTCTTAGAAGAGCTGGAGCGGAAGTCCGCGGGAGATCAAAAGCGCCAGCAAATTCCCACGGCCACCTCCCAGGAGGGCGGAGGCTCGGGCGGAGCTAGCGCGGAGCCTTTGGGCGTGATTTAAGGAGGCTTGCACTCTCCGGCCTGACCCCGCGCCCGCACGGCTCTGAGAATGTGAGTCTCCTTAAATTTTGCGACCAGGGCTCCTCCTAAGCCTCGCCCTAGTCGCGGTCCGCCGGAGAGAGTGGGACTTCTATTTTAGCGGCGTGCAGACCGCGGTTGGGTCCGCTGCCCCGGCCGTGCTGCAGCTCCGGGTCCTTAGCAGCGTCAGTCTCCAGTCGAGAATTCCCGCTTACAGCGGCTCCTGTAAGGAACTCCACAGGGGGGCGTGATCGCTCAAGATCAGATTCCATTTTCCTGCCATCTCTTCCCACGTTTACCCTCAGGGAGTCCGCAGCTTCCTCCACCCCTCCCGCGCGCCTTGGTTCACAGCTCTGCGCTGGAGATTGTTGGGGCCGGCTTCACCCTTTCAGCCTCCTTTGATTCCCCCAGCAAACTGTTCCACCTCGCGCCTTGGAGCCGGGTGCGCGCGGACGGGGGCCAGCCCCAGCGCGCAGTGGGAGGCCAGCCTGGAGACTGGCCGCTCACCAGAACCAGCTCCGAGCCAGGCGCGCGCCCGCGAGCGCAGAGGCCGGCTCCCGGTGAGCCTCCTTGGGGGTCCTTCTCAGCGAAGGGGCCATCTTCAGCTGTCACGTAGGGCCCCTTCCCTAAGGAGGCCCGAGGAAGTCAGGGGTCTTATAGGGCCAAAGTTCCCAGCGCTAGCTAACCTTCAAACCTGCCTAGAGTGATTTATTTTCTTCTTTGTCTCTACCTCCTTCGCTCCTGTTCTCTCTTCCCTCTTCCGTTCTCTTCTTTCTTTTTTCCTCAGTAGTTCACACGTAGATTACAATGTCTTATAATGAGGATTCCCTAACCCAGGAATCAGAATCTCCTGGGGATGGACACGGACCCCGCTACCTTTCCATGACGTAGAAAAGAGCCTGTTCTATGGGAACGTGCGGTCCTTAATGTGAGAAATCCTCTCCCACTGTGGAAGGCAGGAATGCAGCCCTGGGCAGATCCCGGATAGTGGAACAGGGACTGCGCTTGGGCTGTGTTGCCCTCCTGGTGGAGTCCCTTTTGTGTAGTGAACAACCTGTATTGTTTTAAGTGCAGCCCTGGTGGGTCTGGCAAAAGCCCTGCGGGTGGTTCTGATGATCAGCCCGCTGGGAGCCTCTGAGGCCTACAGAGCAGATGTGACCAGAGGCTTACACTATGGTCCGCACATGCCATCATGGCCACCCATTCTTGCTGTGGGGATCAGGATACATCCCCAGGCCAAAGTTCTGTACCCCCTCTTATATTTTTACCCACACAAAATAAGTTTCCAGCAATAACATTCAGGGAAAGGTGGAGGAAGTAAAGGGAAAGAAAGGGGCTTGGAAGGAGGGAGAGGCCCTTATCTATATCTAGCACTGCCTGGTCAACCGGCTGAGTCACCCTGCATCCTGCTCCAACCCCCATTCCTTCCACTGTCTCAGGAATTTATCCTTTCTGGCTGGGTGCTGGCAGATAGGTGGGATTGATGACCCTGGTCTGGGAAGCAGGGAGTCTGGGCTCTGGGATTCACTAAAGGCTCACTGAGCATTCTGGAGAGTAACAGCCTTCTCAAGATTTTTTTTTTTTTTTTCAAAAGAATGAGGAGGGGGCTGGAGTGGTGGCTCAAGGATTACAGCACTTGTCTGACATGCACAAGGATGCAGGTTTGAAACCCAGCATCACTTAATCAATCAAGTATCTGCTGGCTTTTCCATGTAGCATGAACATGTGAGGGGGTACTGGGTTGGAGAGGTGAGTGTCACACTGTATTTACACTGATGTGTGAGACCTGGAGGCCAAGGTCATCGCAGTTTGTGCTTTGTCCTTTGGACATCCCCAATGCAAGTCTCCTGTCCTGTTGAAGGACTGATTGAACTGATGGATGGATGGATGGATGGTTATGGATCTCCTTGACTTAGGATGGAATTGTGTCTGAATAAACCCAGTATAAATTGAAAATGCATTTAATACTCTAACTACTGAACATCATAGCTTAGCAACACTTAGAGCATCCTGTTTTCCCCTTGTGATGGCACAGCTGGCTGGGAGCTGCTGCTCTCTGTGCCGCCCAGCATTGACAGAGTATTGTCCTGCATACTGCTAATCTGGGAAAAAATAAAATTTCAACACCCAAAGTAAGTTTCTATTTAATGTGTATCACTTTTGCACCACTTTAAAGTCAAATAAACCATCTTTTTTGGGGGGAGTGGGAGGCTCTTTGGGAACTGAACCCAGAGCTTCCGTATGCTGAGCACAAAACACCTCCGGCCCGAACCACAACATCTTTTTTTTTCTTTTTTCTTTTTAAGAGAGAGGGACAACAAGAGAGAGAGAGAGAGAATCAATTTTTATTTAGTTTTCACGTGACTTTTGTTGCTCTGACACTTAGTTGTGTACATGGTGCTGGGGTTGAACCTGCATCCTTGTGCATACCAGGCAAGCACCACAACCGCTGAGCCACTGCTCCAGCCCAAGCAAGACCATCTTAAGACAGGATGTACATATTTCTGCTGTAACAGGACATTCCTCTCTTCTCTGGGTCGATTTCCTTGAGCAAAGCCATGACTTGGGCAAAATTTATTTTGTGTTTGTCTGTGGCACTTCTAGCTCCTCTCCCCCTGATTTTCCCCTGCTCAGAGTTGCACACCCCTCCTCTCACTCAAGATCGAACCCAGGGTCTCACACATGCACTGTGCCTCTGCGTTACACCTTTAGCCCCTGTGAGCTTTTTCATACTTCCAGGGAGCTCTGTTGGGTGCGCAGGACTCCACACTTCCTCCTTGCCTGTGGGTGGTGCCCTCATCTGGGACTTCCACTGCCCCTTCCCAGCAACTTATCAGTTCTGGGTCTCTTGAAGGAGTCTCCAACAGCTGGTTGTCCCCAGGGAGGTGGGGAGGGGAACCAAGTCCACTCTGACAGAGGTAACACAACCTGTGCAAATGGGGACAGTCCCTGCTCGTTCCGAGAAAATCCGCAAAGGTTTCTGAAAATACTGTACTTGATGCTTGTGTGGACACCATGACACTGTTGTCATAAAGAGTTGGTGGGGATATCATGGGGTGCATTTCTAGAAAGCAGTTTGGTGATAAGCATCAAGAATTTTAAAAATTTCTGCCCTTCATCCTAAAATTACATTTTAGACATTTATCTCAAATAAATCAGAGATGTGGCAAAATGTTTATGCACAAAGATATTATCATAGTATTTTTACATTGTGAAAAAGGAAATTCAGCCAAAATGCAAATGATTAAATATATTATGATACAATTAAAATGAAATTTTATGCAGTCATTAAAATTATGGCTTTGAATTATTATTTTTTTTTGGAGAGAGAGGGATAGAGAGAGAAAGAGAATTCGAGAGCATGGCTTTTGTTGCTCAGACACTTGGTTGCGTACGTGGTGCTGGGGTTTGAACCCTTGAACTTGTGCATGTTAAGCAACTGCTGTAACCACTGAGCTACTGCTCTAGCCCTGGCTTTGAATTTTTGAATTATTTTAATGATTATTAAAATGATTATTAGCTATAAGTGACAAAGTTAGTGTTCAAAAATTTTAATAAAATTCAATAAGAATATATGTGCTTATAAAAATATTGATCATCAGCCAGGCGTGATAGCTGTAATCCCAGAGTCTTGAGAGGCTGAGGAAGGAAGATCCTGAGTTTGAAGCCAGCCTTAGCAACTTTGGGAGATCAAATAAACAGGCCTGGGGATAAAGCTCAGTGGTAAAGGGCTCCTGGATTCAATCCATAGCTCATACATGCGCGCGCGCGCACACACACACGAGAGAGAGAGAGAGAGAGAGAGAGAGGAAGGAAGAAAGAAAGAAAACAACAAAAACTGATCATCTGCCGGAGTGATAGGATCTGAAGGACTTTTGTGAACTTTTTGGTATTTTTCTAAGTTCTCTAAGATAGATAAAAATTAATTAATTAATTAATTAATTAAAATATGAACTCAGCAGCACTTTACCACCAAGCTACACCAAAAGCTTTTTTTTTTTTTTTTAAGAGAGAGTGAGAGAATCAATTTTATTTATTTTTTCATCTGGTTTTAGTTTTCCCAACACTTGGTTGTGCATGTGATGCTGGGGTTCAAACCTTGTGAATGCCAGGCAAGCGCTGTACTGCTGAGCCACCTCTTCAACCCTACCCCATCCCTTTTTATTATTTTAGGTTGAGACAGGATCTTGCTAAATTGCTGAGGCTGCCCTTGAACTTGTGATCTTCCTGCTTCAGCCTCTCAAATAACTGGGATTATAAGTATGTGCCAACACACTCAACACAAATTTATTTTATGTTTTAAAGAGCGAGAGGGACAGTGAGAGAGAAGGAGAGAATCAATTTTGTTTAGTTACTATGTGATTTTCATTGCTCTGACACTCCATTGTGCACATGGTCCTGGGGTTCGAATCTGTGTCCTTGCGCCTGCCAGGCAAGCGCTGTAACTGCTGAGCCACTGCTCCAGCCCCCACAAATTTATTTTTATGGTCATAAAATTACAAAAATTTGTTTTGAAGTCTTCTGCTTCTGCAATCAGCCCCTTCCAGGCCTCCATAACCACCCTGTTTCTGCAGGACTCTGGATGCTGGTCACTGCAAGGGGATGTGCCCCTGTGTTTGCCAGGGGCATCAGCCTTGATGTATAGAGCTCTGTTAGTCTCTATTCTGGTCCTGGTTTTGTCACTAACTGGATAAGGACCTTGGACAAGTCATTTTATTTCTCTGGTCTTTGAGGGGGTCCTCATTTATGAAATGAAGTGTCTAGATTGGATGATCTTTAGGGGTTAGATTGTGATCCTGTGATTTTGATATACTTATGGAATCTAAGTATTCATTCCAAATAAGGTTTAATGATTTTTACCCTTCTCCAGTACATGTATCTTAAGTTGAGGATGCTCACTTAAAGCTAAAGGAATGACCCTCTAATGGTGGAATGTCATATTAAGCTGTGAATCACCTTCACCAAAACAGTGACCTAATTGCTTTGACACAGCCAATACATGCTAGGCATTTTTGGTCCTTCATGACAAGAAGAGGAGGAGGACTGAGAGGGTCAGCCTTCAGCCCTGAAAGGGAGTTTCTGGGTCTGGAACATCCATCCCTGCCCCAGTCTCAGCTGTTGTGTCCTTCTGTGTCCATCTTCCTCCCTGTGGTTGAGTCTGTTCCCTGTGTGCTGGTGGCCCAGCCACCACAGTCTGGGGAAGGAAAAGGTATGACTCATCCCCAGGTCCAGTGAGTCACAGAATGGGCTGGACCAGGGGCTTCCCTCGGAGGGTAAGGGGGTTCTAGGTGTGCCCTCTTGGTAGGAGCTTTCTTCCTTTCTCATTTTTATGAACTCATTTGGGAACCCCTCTGGCTTTCAAAAACACCTCTTGCAAATGCCACCTCTTTTAAGCCTCAGTAGGTAGAGCCAGGAGAGCTTCTGTGAGGAAAAAGGAGCTGAACAGAGCCAGAAAGGATTAAAACTTCCCACTTACCAGCCTCAAGAGAAGGTAGCCAGGGACTGGAGTGGTGGCTCAGTGGTTACAGCACTTGCCCAGCAAGCGCAAGTACACAGGTTCAAACCCCAGCACCACTTACACAACTAAGTGTCAGAGCAACGAAAGGCATGTGAAAAACTCAATAAAAATTGATTTTCTCTCTCTCTCTTTTTCTCTGTCCTTCTCTCTTAAAAAACAAAAAAAACTAAAAAAAAAAAAAAGAGAGAGAAGGTAGCCAAACCCACAGACTCAAGGTTCGAATGTGTTCCCTCATTTGTGCAGACTGGAGCAAAATCCAAGCTTGGGTGAAAGGTTGCCAAACTCATGTATTAGACCCAGCAAAGGCACAGCAACACCTAATCTAGGGGAACCATAGATATGTAGGGGGAGGGGGAGGAGAGAAGTGGGGACAGGGAGGATAGGGAAGGATCTAGGGAGACAATCAACCATGTAGCATACTCTTTAACCCTGCCCCAAGAAGCCAAATAGCACTTATGCAATCTTTTAATTGTGGAAAATTCACAATCTTATATATATATATGTGAATATATATAAGGACATTTAGATCTGTTGTAGGGGCAAAATATAGAAGAATCAAAGGACTGGGGTGTAGGCAATGTGGGGGAAACTCTGGTTTAGGATCAAATGCATATCATATTGTTACTTTATACGCATTTATGATTTTACAACTCAAAAACAAATGAAAACAAAAAAGCTTCCCAGCCTGGGCTGGAGTAGTGGTTAACAGTAGAGTGAGTGCTTTCCTGGGATGCATGAGGCCCTGGGTTCAATCCCCAGCAAAACCAACAAACAGACAAATAAACAAAAACCTTCCCAGCCTCTTGTGTCCTGGGTTTCAGAGCTGGGAAAATTCCTTGAGAAACAAGTGCATTTGGGATGCCCTGGAGCTGGAGCAGTGTGACCTTGAGCAAGTTATTTAACCACTGAGAAACTGAGATAATAAACTCACCACATGGGGTTGCTGTGCATTAAATAAAATAAATAAAACCTAGCACCTACTGGAGGAACCAGCATGGAAACCCCATTGCTTTTGGCCATTACCCTGGCAACACAGGACTCTGAACCCTGCCAGGTTTCCCTGGGGCCAGGCTTGGGCACACAAGTCTGTTATGGACTCACAGGGGCAGCAGCGTGGCACAAGGGGATGGGGGAATCTGAGGTGGAATGGGAGGCAGACTGGAGCTGATTTTGAAAGGCACCTGGGCCCTTCTACAGCCTGGGGCCCCTTCCACTGTCTTCCTTCCCTTCTGGGAATCTGAGGGCATTCCCTTGCCTGGGGAAGAGTTTGACAGGGCCCTTCACACACTGGAATGCATATGAGTAAAGGCGACTGCTCCAAGACAGGCCATGGGATGGAACCCAGGGGCACTTACCACTTACCTACATTGCCAAGCCCCTCCCTCTTCTTTCTTTCTTTTTTTTTTGAAACAGGGTCTCCTTCAAATTGCCCAGGCTGAACTCCAGCTTGCCATCCTCCTGCCTCAGCCTCCAGAGTCGATGAAAAGGCAAGTGTGTGCCACTGTGCCCTGCTTCACCGTTTCTTTTTGTTTCAGGTGTCACTATGGCCTGGTAGGGCACTGTCTATCCTGTCTCGATAATCTATCGTGGGTGTTTTTGTCATTAATTTTTATTATTTTGGTACTGGCCATTGAGCCCTGAGGTACTCTACCACTCAGCTACACCTCCAGCCCTTTTTATTTTGAGACAGGGTCTCACTAAGTTGCTGAGGCTGACCTGAAACTTCCATCCTCCTGCCTCAGTCTCCTGAGTTGCTGGGATTGCCACCACCGTGCCTGGCCACTAATTTTTATTTTATTTTATTTATTTATTTATTTATTTTTTAAAGAGAGGAGAGAGAGAGAGAGAGAGGGAGAGAGAATCAATTTTTATTGAGTTTTTCACATAGCTTTTATTGCTCTGGCACTTAGTTGTGTACCTGGGTGCTGGGGTTTGAACCCGAGTACTTGCACATGCTGGGAAAGTGCAGTAATTGTCGAGCCACCGCTCCAGCCCCCACTAATTTTATTTTTAAAAAACACTGAACTAAAATATTATTTATCTACATCACTGAGTTGCTTGGCACCCCGTTAATTTTATTCTAGTGCTGGAGTCTTTGGCTCTGGCTTAAAAAAAATTTTTTTTGGAGGGTGAATGTTGGGGGGCAGAGTGTTTCCTGGGCAGAACCCCCACCAGCCCCCTGCAGATGGTGCCAGTTGCCTCAGCGTTGTGACTTTCCTGTTAATGGGAATTCTCTGCCCCCGCCAGAGGCCAGGAGAAACTTCCTCGCCCTGTTCCATCCTATCCAATCTGCCACCTCCATTTCCACTGTGTTCAGGGATGGCGCCAAATCCTCGAAGTCCTTTCAGTGCCGCCCAATTGGATAAATATTAATCAAACGCAAAACGCAAAGTGCCAGGCAAGCACTAGGTTGAGTCTGGGGCGGAGGAAGCTGGGCAGAGACCGGCAGAGTTACGAAGCGCAGGCCGCCCCAGGGGCACCCTGCCAGGCCGGAGAGAGCTGGGGCGGGGTTGGCAGACTCTGTACCTAGAACTAATCGCGGCCCCGAGCACCTGCAGGTGAGAGCGCCAGGCAGGAATTCCAAGCCGGCCCGACTTCCTGCCCGGGAGGCCGCGCTCTCCCGCTCTGGCCCTGCGCCAGGGAGGCGTCGCCCGGCCGTGTCGAGGCGGCTTCCTAGGCGCAGAGGGCGCGGGCTGCGCGGGCGCCGGGAGCGCGAGGCGCCGGGACAGCGCACCTGGGTGGCCCGGCCGTGCGGGCGGCGACATGGAGGACGGCGTGCTCAAGGAGGGTTTCCTGGTGAAGAGGGTGAGTGCGGTCCGAGGCTCGGCACGGCGTCCTCCGTGGGGCCCCTCTGCGTCCCACCTGAGCGCGGCCGGGACGCGCGTGCCGGGTCCCCAACCCTGCGCCTGCGGTGGGGTGGACGGCCTGGGCCCCTGCTGCGCAGCACGGCTACCCTGGGGGACCGTGGGCTGCGGGGAGGTTGGACTTTGGCAACGAAGCGGAGAAAATCTCCGTAGGAAAAAAGGGACCGTGGCAAAGGCAAGGCGAGGATCCGAATTGCTTAGTGTGGTTGGGGTTTGGGTCCCAAATGGGTATCTTGAAACTCACGGGGCTTGGGAATGTGGCACAGTGGTACAGCGTGAGGGTCAATCCCCAGCACCACAAAAACACATTAAAACATTATGAATAAGGGCTGGGGGATTAGATGTTTAACGGTACAGGGGTGCAGTTGGAAAGAGTAACTTCTAACATCCCATCGCACAGTAGGATCATTATGATTGACAACAATTCAGAATAGCTAGATGAAAGGATTTCAGAGTGTTCACAGCACAAAGAAATGATACATGTTTGAGGTGATGGTTATGCCAGTTACCCTGATCTGGTTCTTACACATTGTATACATGTATTGAAATGTCACATTGGACCCCATAAATATGTACCATTATTATGTGTCAGTTGAAAGAGGGAGAATTATGACTAGTATATTTAAATATAATTTTATTTTATTTATGTTTTTAAAGAGAGAGAGAGGCAGGGAGAGAGAGAGATAGAGAATCAATTTTATTTAGTTTTTCATGTGGCTTTTGTTGCTCTGATACTTCGCTGTGTATATGATGCTGGGGTTCAAACCCGGGTCCTCACGCATGCCAGGCAAGGGCTGTGACCACTGAGCCACTGCTCCAGCCCCTTATTTTTTGATTTGATGCTGGTAATTGAACCCAGGCTTTGTACATGCTAAACAAATGCTCTACCATGTAGCTGTACTTCCAGGATAAATATAATTTACCAAAATGATATGGGCATGATCTATAGTTTACAACCTGGAGGGAGGGGATTGCTGTCTGTTTTGCACTTGTTGTGCCAGTCCTGGACATTGTCTTGTTTGAATCCCCCAATAATCCTACAGTGTAAGTAGGGCCACATTGCCCCCTTTCACAAGGGGAAAAACCAAGCTCAGAGTGATGAAGTACTTTCTCTGAAAGTATCGGATCAAGGATCAAAATTATCCTGGTTAACCTCAAACACTCCCCTGTCTACGGGAGCAGCAAGCACAGTGGGGGTTATCACTCTGTTACAAATGAGGAAATCGAGGATCAGAAAAATGAAAGCGTTTGCCCAGAGCTAGTACTAGCTGGGAGGGGAGTAGTCCTTCCCCAGCATTGCTCTGTAGGGCCCTGCGATGAGCAAGAGTCCAATCAAAAGCAGGAAGCCCAGGATCAAGGTAGAGAATGAATGAAAGAGCAGCCACAAGAGGAAGTTGGATATTTTAAAGTTATTTTTAGGACTGGGGTGGTAGTTCAATGGTAGAGTGCTTGCTTAACATGTACAGGACCCTGAATTTGACCCTCAGCACCAGACACAAAAATTTTTTTAAAAAAATTTAACACCGATGTTAGTAGTAAGTATTTTTGCTAGCATAATAGCTAACATGTAGATCTGTGAATCTGGGACTGGGCATTTGCTCAGTTTTGGGAGGGGGTGATTAGGGCTGAAGGGACTCTCCCCTCGTGACTTTTCCTGGTGGCCGAATCAGTCCTTCCAGCCTTGAAGGCTGGAATCACTTTCATATTCCGTTTATGTGTCCACAGGAAGTACAGGAAGGCGGGTGAGTTATTTGCTCAAAGATGTAAGGAGGGAAGGAGGGAGGCCCATGCCAGGTGAAGGGTGTTACTGGATATAAGTAGTCCAGAATTCCATGCCCACTTCATCCCCTAGAGTCTGTGGAGGTGGCTGTGCCATCTGTGGGGAACTTCTGCTGTCTCCCACTGTACTGCAGCTTAAGATGGTAGCATGAGTTGGGTGGGGAGTTTTGGTTCAACTGTTAATCACAGGGCCGTGGCAGGGGCCTGTGAAGCAGCAGTTTGCTTGAAAATAGTCCCCCTCAGATGGGGCTTTGCTACAGAGGTACCTCCATAATTGGCCACCAGTGCCACCACACTGAGTCAGAGGAGGGCTGCAGGGAAAGCCACGGAGCTCACAGGAAATGTGGGGAGAAGGATGCACATTCTTTTTGGATGGCCTGGCCTAGGGAGGCTGGGGTGCTGAGAAGTGAGAGTCAAGCTACCCTAAAACCCACTGAAAGGAAAAGGCTTGGCTGAAATACCCAAGCCTCATTCCAGCCAAAACTGAAGTGTGGGATTTGGAGCCTGACCCTGAGGGAGTGGAAGCCACACCCCTTCCTGCCCCCTGCGGGAGGTGGCTTCAAAGGCTCTGCTTTGGTCACCACCCTCACATCCCCTCATCTGTCAGGTGGAAGAGCAGCCCCTGGGTCCACTGGAAGTTACAGGGCCAGGGCACTGGTAGGTTTTGGAGGGTTTACAGCCCGGAGTGGGGCAGGGCTGAGCTAAAAGCCTGGGTGAAGAACAGTCATCAGCCACCAGCCAGGGGAGGACCCAGGGGGAGGCAGGCAGGGGCATGATGAATTTGGTTCCTAATCTCGCCCAGACAAGAATGAAGCAAAGCCGTAGGCAAAATTCAGGGAGCTCACAGGGCTTGGCTTTCTGGAGAGTGAGGGGGAAGGAGGCTCCGCCTGGGTGGGTGGAAGCAGAGACATTGCTTCGGGGTTCATTATCTTGAACAACTTTGCCATGTTAACACACTTTGGACCAGGAATTTTATTTTTAGGACTTCATCCCAACGAAATACTATAAAAGCTTTATGAACAGAGTCTTAAGTTTGCAAAAAACTTGGAAATTACTAATATGTCCCTCTAAATAACCATGATTAATTAAATTATGGTTATATGGAAGTTAAAAATGCTTATGGTGGGCTGGAGCAGAGGCTCAGCGGTTACTGCGCTTGCCTGGCATGTGTGAGTATGAGGGTTCAAAGCCCAGCACCACCTACACAACGAAGTCTCAGAGCAATGAAGGCCACATGAAAAAACTAAATAAAATTGATTCTCTTTCTCTCTTGATGTCACTGTCTCTTTAAAAAAAATTTTTTTTAAAAAATGCTTATGCTGTTAAAATCTAAAGAGTAGCCAGGCGTGATGCTGCACACCTGTAGTACCAGTGACTTGGGAGGCTGAGACAGGAGAATCGCAAGTTCGAGGCCAGCCTCAGCAACTAAGCAAGGCCCTAAGCAATTTAATAAGACCTTGTCTCAAAATAAAAAATAAAAAGGTCTGGGGACGTGGGGATAGTCAGTAGTTAAATGCTCTTGGGTTCAATCTCTAGTACCAGAAAAAGAAAAAAGACAAAAAAATCCAAAGAGTAAAAAAGACAAAAGCAAAGATATGCATAGAAGTAAAAAATAACAGGAGTTCTAGAGGTTGGAAGTGCAAAATCAAAGGCTCAGCTGGGCCATGCTCCCACTGAAACATGTGGGGGAGAATCTCTGTCAATCCTTGGTGTTCCCTAGATGTGTCTCTGAAATCTTTGGGTCATCACATGTCCGTCTTCTCCCTGTGTGTCTCTCAGTGTCCACATCTTCCTCTTTCTCTAAGGACACTAGTCATATTGAATGAGTGCCCACCCTGTCTGGTGTGACCTCATCGTAGTTTGATTACATCTACAGACACTGAATTTCCAAATAAGATCACATTCATAGGTACCAGAGGTTAGAACCTCAATGTATCTTTTTGAGAGACACAATTCATCTCATACTAAGGACCATCTTTACTTTTGGGGGGTTTAGGGCCTCAGGCAAGACTGTTTGGGGCCCTTTTTCCTCATCTTTATTTATTTATTTTGGCACTAGGAATTGAACCCAGGGGTACTTAACTGCTGAGCCTCATTCCAAGCCCTTTAAAAAAAATATATATATATATAAAAGAGATAGGGACAGTAAGAGAAAGAGAGAATCAATTTTATTTAGTTTTTCACATGGCCTTTATTGCTCTGACACTTTGCTGTGCATGTGGTGCTGGGGTTCAAACCCGTGTACTTCGCATGCCAGGCAAGCGCTGCAACTGCTGAGACACTGCTCCAGCCCCCTATATTTTTA
Organism: Aplodontia rufa; assembly: GCA_004027875.1. NCBI lineage: Eukaryota > Metazoa > Chordata > Mammalia > Rodentia > Aplodontiidae > Aplodontia > Aplodontia rufa. Next base: position 17,026 of record PVKS010013772.1, read on the forward strand.
TTTTAAGACAGGGTCTCACTAAGTTGCTAAGGCTGTCCTTGAACTTGTGATCCTCCTGCCTCAGCCTCCCAAGCCACTGGGATTACGGGTATGTGTCACCATGCCTGGCCTGTTTCCTCATCTTTAAAGTTAGGAAGTAAAATAGGCCTTTCCTAAGGGTCTCTCTGGCTGGGACATTCTGTGTCTCCTAAACCTAGCCCTCAGGTTCCATCCCATCTCATGGCCCCCTCCTTTCCTCTAAAAGGGCTCCTGGAGGGGCTGGAGTGGTGGCTCAATGGTTGGAGTGCTTGCCTGGCATGCACAAAGACCTAGGTTCAAACCCCAGCACCATGTACACAACTGTCAGAGAAACGAAGTCCAGATGAAAAAATAAATAAAGTTGATTCTCTCTTTTCTCACTTTCTCCTTTTCTCTTTTTTTTTTTAAAAAAGGGCAGGGGGATGGGGCAGTGGCTCAGTGGTCAAAGTGCTCACCTGGTATGCACAAGGACCCAGGTTCAAACCCCAGAACCATGTACACATCTGTCGGAGGAACAAGTCAGATGAAAAAAATAAACAAAAGTGATTCTCTCTTTCTCTCTCCCTCTCTCTTAAAAAAAAAAAAAAGAAGGGGGGGTGCTCCTGGAATTCTGAGCCACTCACTGCTCCAGCTGGCATTTGGCAGACAAGGTGCCTAAAGAGGGCGGATTCTGTACCCCCGGGGACATATATGCAGGTGGAGGAAGGCCTGGCTTCTTTTCCGGCTTATACCACTCACTTCGCCCAGTGACTTTGTACCAGTTACTTAACAACCGTGCGCACTGTGTCACTTCCTGTAGATCCTTCCAGTTTTCTGTACTATTTCAGCAGCTTCCAGCTGGGCTCCCTACTCCAGCCTCATTTGCTGCATTGAATTGTTCTGCCACACTGGCTCCATGATTTCTCTCTCTCTCTCTCTTTTTTTTGGACTAGGGATTGAACCCAGGGGTGCTTTACCCCTGAGCTACATTACAAGCTCTTTTCATGTTTTTTTTTTTTTTTATTTTGAGACAGGGTCTAGCTAAGTTGCTGAGCCCTCTAAAAGGGCTCCTGGAGGGGCTGGAGTGGTGGCTCAAATGACCCAGGTGTACCACTTCTGAAGAAGTAAAGTCGTCTTTCTACAGTGATACACGCACACTCATGTTTACAGCAGCACAATTCACAACAGCCAAACTATGGAACCAGCCTAGGTGTCCATCAGTGGATGAATGGATAAAGAAAACGTGGGATATATACACAGTGTTTATTCAGTGAAAAGTGAAACTGGGGCTGGAGTGGTGGTCCAGCGGTTATAGAGTTTGCCTGGCATGCGCGAGGACACAGGTTTAAACCCCACCACCACATGCACAATGAAGTGTCAGAGCAACAAGTGCCACGTGAAAAACTAAATAAAATTGAGTTTCTTTCTCTTTCTCACTGTCCCTGTCTCTTTCAAAAAAAAAAGTGAAATTATGGGGCTGGAGAGGTGGTTCAGCAGTAGAGCCTTTGCCTAGCATGCGTGACCTACATACATAATAACTAAGTGTTGGGGAAAGAAAAAAAGGATGAAAAAAAATTTTTTTAAATGAGATTATATATTTTGTAGGAAAATAGGTGGATCTAAAGACCATGTGTTAAGCAAAACAGGTCAAACTCAGCTCATGGGTCATGTGTTTTCTCTCATACGTGGAAACTAGGGAGGAAAAAAGAAAAGAAGTGTGGAGGGATCTCATGAACATCAAAGGGAGATCAGTAGAGGAAAGAGACCAGGGAGCAGGAGGGAGGGAGGGAGGTGCTGGGGAGTGATATTGCCCAAATTATGTAATATGGTGTGCATGTACTAATGTGTAACAAGAAATCCCACCATCATGTAAAACTGTAATGCACCAGTTAAAAATGTGGGGGAAAATTTAAAAAAACAAGACTCAGCTCCAGCCCCAGCAGGGAATGTGCTTAACCCCATTCCACCTTCTGAGCTCTCTCTTCCATCCAGAGGCTTCCTTGAGGTTCAGATCATGTCATCTATAAATTGCCTATTGTTTGTAATAAATTACCCCCCAAACTTAACATCTTTAAACAATAAGTGTTTATTGTCTATCAGTTTCTGAGGGTCAGGTATCCAGGAAATCTAGCTGCACAATTTTGGATCAGGGTCTCTTATGAGGTTGCAGAGACCTGGATGGCAGGAGAGTTCCCTTCCAAGCCCACTCACAGGCCTAAGGTCCTCATCTGACCGCAGGACTGCTCACAATATGGCAGCTCACTTTCCTCAGTGAATGTTGAGAGAGAGAGAGAGAAAAAGAGAGAGACAGAGGAGCACAAGCAGATAAGAAGCTGCAGCAGGTCTTTTATAACCCAATGTCAGAATGCCAGGTGGATTACAGGTTTGAGCCCAGCCTCAGCAATTTGGTGAGACCCTAGGCAAGTCAGCAAGGCCCAGTCTCAAAATGTGAAAAGCACCCAGTGGCTCTGGGTTGGTGTCATTTCTATTAGAAGATATTTCTACTGGAAAATTCATTGCTGACATGTTTTGACACTTGCCTTTGATAACTCGAGAATCTTAATATCAGAAGAAACTGTCCTCTTATTGCTCTCGCCAGAATTTCCTGTTTTGGGACGTTTGGCTGCTGTCAGGCCCGCATCAGTGCTCTGCCTCGGATTGGCAAAGCTGGGTCACCTATCTATTCCCTGAAAGCAGGCGAGTCTGGGAATTTTAACGCTTTGTCCAGGAAAGCGTAGCATCTCTGTATTTGCTTTCTCTGTTCAACGTCTGTTGGCGACATTTTCCTCCCCTTCCATCCAGCCTTCTTCCTCTTATGCCTATTGTATTAGTTAGCAAGGACAAGATATCACAGACTGGGTGGCTTAAACAACAAAGGTCTGTTTCTCAGGGCTCTAGAGGTTTGAAGTTCAGCATGGGAGCGTTGACAGGCTGACTCCTAAGGTTTCTCTGCTGGCTTGCACATGACTGCCTTGTTGCTGTGTCCTCATGTGGTGATCCTAAGGAGAGCAGATCTCTCTTGTTTCTGTGTGTGTCCAAATCTCTTCTTTTTTTTAAATTAGAAGTATATAGAGATACAATTGAGGGGGAAACATTATCAAACCATCAGTAACCAATGTATATATACTTTGTTATCCAGGGGTAATGCAAAACCATGGATGACCACCTTGGGTTTCACGTTGCAGTTTCCCCCAGAAGAACTCTTGTGTTAAATGGGTATCTTGTGGAGGAATGAGATCTGCTTCTGAGATGGTTCCCCCATATTCCCACTCTCCAGACTCCCATGTGTGTGTGTCCGAATCTCTTCTTATAAGGACACCAGTCAGACTGGATTAGTGCCAACCTAATGGTCCCATTTCAACTTTTTTTTTTTTAAGAGGGAGAGAGTGAGAAAGAAAGAATCAACTTTATTTATTCATTCATCTGGCCTTTGTTTCTCCAACACTTAGTGGTGTATATGGTGCTGGGGTTTAGAACCCGGGTCCTCACATATGCCAGGCAAGCGTTCCAACTGCTGAGCCACTGCTGAGCCCCCAGCCCCATTTTAACTTAATCACCTCTTTACGGGGCCTGTCTCCTTTTGAGGTACTGGGTTAGGATCTCAGCATATGAATTTAGAGGCATGCAATTCGACCTGTAAGGCCTGTGTTCTGAGGTTTAAGATTATTTTGCCCTCTCTTCTCCACCTGATGCCAGCACCGGTACCATCGATTTACACTGCGTCCTCCTCTCCCTAACCCAGCTACAATCTGCGTGCCAGTCATTCGTTGCCTTGCTTTCCTTAGTATCCAGATGTCGGAGGCCAGCCTGGCTAGTGCTGTCTCAAGACCCCATCGGCAGGGGGCTCGCAGGGAATGGGACCTGCGATTGGACCACACAGAGAGAAGTAGAGAGCCCCAATAGCTAAGAAGTCAGATTTAAATGTTTTTCCCTTAATTTGGTATTTAATTTAATTTAATTAATTAAATTTTATTTTTAAAGAGGGAAGGACAGTGAGAGAGAGAGAGATAGAATTAATATTTATTGAGTTTTTCACATGGCTTTTGTTGCTCTGACGCTTAGTTGTGTACACAGGTTGCTGGGGTTTGAACCCGTGTACTTGTGCATGCCAGGCAAGTACCATAACCACTGAGCCACCGCTCCAGCCCCTAATTAATTTATTTTTGGTACTGGGTATCCAACTCGGGGTATTTAACCACTGAGCCACATCTCTATTCTGTTTTTCATGTTTTTTTATTTTGAGATAGGGTCTTGCAAAGTTGCTTAGGGCCTTGCTAAGTTGCTGAGTCCGGCTTTGAACTTGCATTCCTCCTGCCTCAGCTTCCGGACCTGCTGGGATTACAGGCATGTGCTACAGTGCCTAGCTGGCTTTTTGTTGTTGTTGTGTTGTTGTTTCTTTAAACATGCCTGCCTATGTCATGTAAAACTGCCAGTCCTCAGGCTGCATGTGCACTTTGTCAGGGACAAGGTGGAGAGAGCACATTCTTTTTTGTTGTTGTGATGGTGGCGTTGGGAACAGAACCCAGGGGTCCCCTACATTGAGCTACGACCCCTGCCCTTTCTGTTTTTCATTTTGAGGCGGAGTCTCACTAAATGGCCCAGACTGGCCCTGAATTTGTGATCCTCCGGCCTCGGTCTCTTGAGTAACTGGACTTCTAGGCCTGTCCAGCCTCACCTGGCTTTACAGCTTCTTGATTACCTAATAACCCTTAGCACATGTTGAGCATGGAGTGAATCAATGCCACGGATGTGAAAAATGAAGGGGCTTTGGTATTAAGAAATGCCAGGTAAGGGAATGAGTGAATCAGGGAATGCTCTTTGATCCAGATAAAGCACATTTCTCTGGGTTCAACGTAGCTCTAAATTGGCCTCTGCTTGGAGATATGTCAAGAAGGTGCTTTCCTGTGTACCAAACCCTACTTTGCAGTCCCTCAGCAAACATTCCTCCATTCATTGAGTGTTCTAGAAGCTCGTTCTTTGCCAGCACTTGCCTACACTGTCCAGTGGTTTAAGAGACTCCGAATCAACCTGCCTTTCTTGCCTGCCTCAGTTGGCTAGGCAAGACTGTTAGGTCCCTTAGCACTGTAGACTAAAGGAAGCTTCAGCTTTGCAGATTGCCCAGATGCTTTGACTAGTAACATTCTTTCTAGGAATTATATCTGAAGGAAAGATAATCAGAGATGCAATCAGAATTTATGTGCAAGGATATCCATTGCAGAATGGTTTATAACAAAAGAAATTGAAACTACCTCAGTTATAAATAATAGGAGATTGGCAAGTAAATTATATATCTGCAAAGTAGTCATTAAAGAGTATTTTAGAGTCTGGGGAGGTGGCTCAGTGGTAGAGTGCTAGCCTGGGGTGCATGACCAGACTGGGTTTCATCCCCAGCACCATGTGCAGCTGGCTGGGGGAAGTGTAAAAGCCAGATGAAGAATAAAGGTTAACTGACCCTCTCTCCCTCCCTCTCTCTCTCTCTCCCTCTTCTTCCCCACCCCCTTTAAAAGAAAAAAAATGTTTTTAGTGGTGGGGCCTGTAATCCTAGCTACTCCAGAGGCTGATAGCAAGCTCAAGGCCAGATTGGCTAATTTTATAAGATCCTGCCTCAAAAAAAAAAAAGTGTGTGTGTGTGTATATATATATATATATGTATATATATATATATATATATATATATATGTATATATATATATTAGAAAAAAGCCTGGGGATGTAACTACATAACTCAATGTTAGAGATCCCTTGGGTTCAGTCCTTTGGGGTGGGGGCAGAAAGGAGGTAGGGGAAGGGAAGGAAGAGAGGAAGAGGAGGAGGAGGAATTGTGGGGCATGGAGGTGGGGTACAATCTGCACCAAGGCCTACTGGGGGCACCCTGGTGCTAGCAGGGGTACTACCCTGGCAGGTATGGAGGGGCTCTTGGAGGGCCTACATTTCCAGGACAAACCCAGGATTCTTTGCTTGGGTACTTTGCTCCTATAGTGGGACAGGGTGGGTAAATAGATGCTGATGAATTGCAGAGATGTCTACTGCAATCAGGCGTTGCTGGAAGACACAAGCCTCTCAACCTGGTGATTTGTCAGCTTATGGTTTCAATGATGGATAGAGACAGGCTTGGCACGCTGGGGTTGAATGCATTTAAAGAACTCTGGGCTGAACTGAATGGCTGGAGACAACACTCCGTCAGTTTTGCAGCAGGCCCTGACAGCAACAAGATCCAAGTTGGCTCCCCAAACTGTGAATTCAATTGCAGAGTGATCCAGCACCAGTGGAAAGATCGCTGTGGATGACTACATGGCCTGCCTGGAAAACTGAGGGCTTTCACAGGGAGCTTCTGGAGAAGGGATACTGGGCAGCCAGGTGTCATGAATTTCTCCTGGGGCGATTTCAGTGTGTCCTGACCGTTTAAGAGCAAGCTGTACGGAGTTCGTATTTGCTTGCTCTTTGCCTTGAGAAATGTGTAAACTTAAGGGCTGCTTCCCATGAAGCTGTGGTAAAGGTTCATTACTTTATACACAACTCAAGTTTTGTTTTTAGTTTTGATGATTTCTTTCTTTCTTTCTTTTTGTACTAGGGATTGAACTTGAGGTGCTTAACCATTGAGCCGCATTTCTAGCCCTTTTTGTTTGTTTGTTTCTTATTTTGAGACAGGGTCTTGCTTAAATGCTCATGGCCTAAGTTTTTGAGGCTGCCTTTGAACTTGGAATTCTTCTTCCTTAGCCTCCCTGACATTACAGGTGTGCTCCACCATGCCCGGCATTGATAAATTCTTTGGAACTTAATAAGGGCAGGTCTGTTATACAGAAATTCCTTTCCTGCTAACCCTCTTATGCAAATTTGAAAACGTGTAAAATGTGTAAATCACGTTATGTACTTTTCATTATGAGATATGAAAAGCTTTAAATCAGGCTATAGTTATTACCTTTCCTAGAAGAATGTGGTTGAAAGTTTTGTGTATGGAATATTCTTATGAAATGGTATAGACTCATTTGGGTACAAAAAATAAACAATCATGGTAATGCACATCAGGATTCACCTTAGTAAAAATTTAGGGGGCTGGAGTGGTGGCTCAGCGGTTTCGGCGCTTGCCTGGCAAGCACGAGGACCCGGGTTCGAACCCCAGCACCACGTACACAACCAAGTGTTGGAGCAACGGAAGCCATGTGAAAAACTAAATAAAGTTGTTTCTCTCTTTCTCTCTCTCACTGTCCCTCTCCCTTTAAAAAAAAATTTAGCACAGGCTGTAGACCGACACATATTTTGATGGCCTTGTGAATGGACAGGGAACATCGAGTGATTATTTTCTGCCTCTTTAAAACATGTTGAGGGGCTGGAGCAATGGCTCAGAGGTTGGAGCATTTGCCTGGCATGCACGAGGACCCAGGTTCAAACCCCAGCACCACATACAGAAAAAAATAAGTAAATTTGATAGTCTCTGTCTCTCTCTCTCTCACTTTAAAAAAATAATAAAAATAAAACATATTGATAATTTGAGTAGCAAATATTTTCTCCAAGTCCCTCTTTGTTATCATCCATTTAAAACTTTGTTAATTATACTTAAGAATCTTGTATACTATAGACTTAACTGTATAAAAATAAAACTGATTAAAAAAAGACTAAGGAAGTATATAAAAATATTAGCTATTTTTATATTTTTTTAAGAGAGAGAGGGAAAAGAGAATCAGTTTTATTTAGTTTTTCATGTGGCTTTCGTTGCTTCAACACTTCATTGTGTACATGGTGCTGGGGTTTGAACCCACCATCCTTGCGCATGCCAGGCAAAGGCTCCTACCCCTGAGCCACTGCTCCAGCCCTGATAAGCGACTTTTTTTCTTTATACTTTGCTGTTTATTTCAAGATTCATGACTAGGGACCGGTAGGTGTAGCTCCCTGGTAGAGCACTTGCCTACACATGCAAGGTCTGGGTTCAGTTCCAAACACTACACAATATACAAATTTATACCCAGAAAAAGGCCTGATGGGAACTGGAAGGTCAGTGCCAGAGGTCTGCTACATACCCAAAGAGATGACTAAGAGACGGCCTCTCCCTGGACTGCTGCTTCCACAGCACACCTCCCTGGGCCCCGCATCCTCCCTCGACCGCCTCAGCTCAGAGCTGTCTGTCTGTCCATAGGGCCACATTGTCCACAACTGGAAGGCGCGCTGGTTCATCCTTCGGCAGAACACGCTGCTGTACTACAAGCTTGAGGGGGGCCGGAGAGTGACCCCTCCCAAGGGCCGGATCCTCCTGGATGGCTGCACTATCACCTGCCCTTGCTTAGAGTATGAAAACCGGCCGGTAGGTGAAGGTCCCTGCTGCCCAGCTCCCTGCCCCAGATGCTTCCCACCTTTGACCTCTTTGGAGAAGGTGGTGTGGGTAATGGGAAGTGCTCAGTTACAATTGAAGGACTCAGATTCAAGTCCTGGCTCGACCATCTCTTAAGTGCATGATTTTGGGCAAGTAGTGAAACCTCTCCCAGCCTTCATGGTCATGTGTAAGATGGGATGAGATAATTACACCTGAATGTCTCGCGTGGTTGTGGTGGCGACATGAAGGGAGGGGTCCGTTAAAGGCACTTGGTATGTGGGAGACAGGCGCTGCAGGAAGGTGAGCAGTTACTGCTGTCGGGGTCCATAAAGAAGGGGTCTTACCCTTTTCTTTCTTTTTTGGTACCGGGGATTGAACTCGGGAAGCTTTACCACTGAGGCTACATTCCCAGTCCTTTTTTATTTTTTATTTTAAGACAGGGTCTTGCTGAATTGCTGAGATAGGTCTTGAACTTGCCCCCCTGCCTCTGCCTCCCAAGTTGCTGGGATTACAGGTGTGTACCACCAAGCCCAGCTCTAAGTTTTATCTTTGCGGTTTCTATGCTTGCAGTGTGCAGGAGAGAAAGAGACCGGAGACAGCAAACTCAATTAAGGAACCTTCTTGTGATTTCAGTGATTTGGGAGGCTGAGGCAGGTTTGCAAGTTCCAGGCCAGGCTGGGCAACTTATGCCCTCTGAGTGTAAGAAAATAATCATGATGGTTGATTCTTGGTAGTGGATTTACTAGCATTTGTTATCTTAATTTCTGTACTCCTTTGTCATGTTGATTTTTTTTCTCAAATAAGAAAATAAAAGCTGGACACGGTGACACATGCCTGTAATCCCAGCAACTTGGGAGATTGAGGCAGGAGAATCACAAGTTCAAAGCCAGCAACTTAATGAGGCCCTAGCAACTTAGTGAGACCCTGTCTCAAAACAAAACAAAACAAACAAACAAAAAAAAAACCAGGCTGGGGATGTGGCTCACAGGTTGAGCGTCCCTGGGTTCAATCTCTGGTACCAAAGTTCAGAGTTGAGCCTGCCAGGGCATGCCTATAATTCTAGCTACTCTGGAGGTGGAGGCAGGAGGATCACAAGTTCAAGGCAGTTTTGAGATTCTGCATCTAAATAAAATAAAAGAGGCTGGAGATGTAGCATGGTAGAGTACTTGCCTAGTATGCACAAGGCCCTGGGTTCACCCTCCAGTACCACACACACACAGCAGTCAGGCAGGGTGGTTCCTGTTGCTATGGTGATAAGAGGGCTGGAGGAGGATGAGCCTGGGAAAATGCCGACTCCACATCCTCTTACTGTTAGCATCTTAAGACTGAACACACTGTCTGGGTACATGATAGGTCTATGCTTACTAAATACTGAATAAAGAGGAAAGATTTACACGCAGGTGAGATGCTTTTTTAAAGAGAAAATGTAGTTTCCTAAGTGAATTTCAGACTTCAGGTCTCAATAAATGAATTCTCCGAACTCTTAGGTTAACTTGTTGATCTGCTTCCTCTTCGGTGTGTGTGGCGATGGGTGTTAAACCCAGAGGCACTTTACCACTGAGCCACATCCCTAGTTCTTTTTTTTTAATTTTTTGTTTTGAGACAGGGTCTCTCTAAGTTGCTAGGGCTTCACTGAGTTGCTAAGGCTGGCTTTGAACTTGTGATCCTCCTGCTTCAACCTCCCAAGACGCCGGGGTTACAGGTGTGTGCCACCACCCCAGGCTAAGTTGTTGACTTGCCGTCTCTTAATAATCCTTAGGAAACAGTGGAGAGCAGAGGTATTGGTAGAATTAGCTAGAGATGGAAAAACTTTGGTCTAAGTTTCAAAAAAGACAAATGGGCTAAATTTGCCAAAGTTGTGAGCTTCATGTTAATTCTACATAGAAGTTTTCAAACAGATTTGTCATCTGTTTAGTTCATGAGTACTTGGGCTGAAGAGACTGAGAGGAGCTAATAGATTGACTAAGAACTAATCATGAAGCATATATAAAATTAGCTGGGTGGGTAGACACATGCCTATAATCCCTAGCAGCTAGGGAGGCTGAGGCAGGAAGCTCATAAGTTCAAAACCAGCCTCAGCAACTTAGCGAGGCCCTAAGCAACTTAGCAAAACCCTGTCTCAAAATAAAAAATAAAAAGGGCTGGTGATGTAGCTCAGTGGTTAAGTGCCCCTGGGTTCAATCCCTGGTAGGAAATGCATACATACATACATACATACATACATGAAGGAAGGAAGGAAGGAAGGAAGGAAGGAAATAAGGAAGGAAAGAAGGAAGGATAGAGTGCATCTGGATTTTACTTAGAATTTCTAGTCTTTCCTGAAATTCTTTTCATTAAAATGGCGAACTGCAGACTGACTGTACAGGTTCCAGATCTGGTTGAACTCCATTCTTCCACGATACTAATGAATGAATGTGAACTTGGAGGAATATCTTCATGGGGTTCCTTGGGGCAGTGAGCCAGCCATGTCAGAGTCACCACTTTCACTATTAGTTTAGATAAAAGATATTAAATTTGCAAGCCAAACAAGTTGGGATCTGCTGGGTGTGGTGGCACACGACTGTAATCCCAGTGACTCAGGAGGCTAAGGCAGGAGGATTGCAAGTTTGAGACCAGCCTCAGCAACTCAGAAGTGGCTGACCTGGTCTACTCAAATGACATTTAATACAATAGGATTGAAAAATCCCACAACTTGTCCAAGAAAGTCTTTAAATGCCCGTTTAAGTGAAAAAGTGCGAGGAACAGTGTGATTCATACCTGTAATCTGAGTGATTTGGGAGGCTGAGGCAGGAGGATCATAAACTCAAGGCCAACCTCAGCAACTTAGTGAGGCCCTGTCTCAAAATGAAAAAAATAAAAAAGGACTAGAGATGTGGCTCAGTGGTAAAGTGCCTCTGGGTTTATTCCCTGGTACCAAAAAAAATAAAAGATGGAAAAGTGGCCTACGTGAAGAAGACTCTGCATTGAGTCTGCGGTGCCTAGTGCTGCGCACAGCTCCTATGCACACAGGCTGCCAGCCCATGCCGTGCGGCGCCCTCTGACTGATGCTGGAGCAGGGTGTCCCACTCTGGAACATCTGTGAGAGCGCTCACCAGCTGCAGAACATTTAGCAAGAGTGGACTGGTTGCAGGGCTGGAGCGTAGGTAGCTCAGCGGGTAAGCGCTTGCCTAGCATGTGCAAGGTCTCAGGTGTCCCAGGTTCAGTTCCCAGCACAGCCACCAACAGGCTGTGATTGGGAGGTGAGACTGTGGTTCTACAGGGTAGAAGCAAGACAGTGTGCTGGAAGCGGTCCTCGTACTCACCGATCTGCTCAGAAGGAGGCTGTGAGTGCCCATCACTGGAGGGGTCTAAGCGAGGTTGTCAGTGACCACTGGGGTGTGGGCTAGGGGCTGGGGTGGGGCATTAGGCAGTCACTGACCCTGTGCCCTGGATCCTTGGTGCCCTGGATCCTCTCTTGCCTGCTTTCCTGAGAGCTGGTCTGACTGTTTCTGCCCACAGCTCCTCATTAAGCTGAAGACCCGGACGTCCACAGAGTACTTCTTGGAGGCCTGTTCTCGAGAAGAGAGGGACGCCTGGGCCTTCGAGATAACAGGAGCTATCCACGCAGGGCAGCCGGGGAAGGTCCAGCAGCTGCACATATTAAAGAACTCCTTCAAGCTGCCCCCTCACATCAGCCTGCAGTGAGTGTCCCGCCCAACCCACCCCTCCCACTGCCTGGCCTTGCTGCAGCCCCCACTGTCAGTGTGCACTGTGGAGGGACTCGGGTCCTTCTGGGGGCTCTGTGGTGCTACCCAGGCCTGGCTGGTACCACCATTGTGGTGGCTTCAGGGCCATCTGCTGTCCCTGTCCTGGTTTTACAATTTTCTTGATCTGGGGATAGTTCAATCTACCGACCCCATCCCTGTTCCCTCGTGGAACCTTTGCCACTTCTGCCCACTTCAGTGAATGAGGTAGAGAACCTCCAGCTCCATGTCACACCGGGTGCTCCATGATGGCAAGAATGATGTGTTCTGGAAGCAGCTGGCTTCTTGCTGGGTGGGGGATCCTCGTTCATTCCTTCATTTCAGAAGCAGTTAGGGAGCACCCCATAAATATGGATGATTACCATGTGTGGATTTTAAAACAAAAAAGAAGAGAAATAGTTATTGAGTCCCTACTGCACGCCAGGCACTGTGCTGGGTGCTTAGCAATGCAAACAGGAATAAACAGGAGCTCATCTCAGGCACCCTCCAGCCCAAGTACGTATGCAGAAAATGAAGAGGAGCCTGGTGTGGCGGCACGGGCCTGTAATCCCAGTGGCTTGGGACACTGAGGCAGGAGGATTGCAAGATCTAGGCCAGCCTCAGCTGTGTGTGAGCCCTGGGTTCCATTGCCAGCAACACACACACACTCACTCACTCACTCACTCCTGGGCTTACAACTCCATGCCAGGTGCTGGAATCTTGCCTTTCACCTTCTGTGGGTCCAGCGGCCTGCTAAGCCATGGCGAGTGCAGGGAGGAATGGCAGATCAGGGTGCATTATGGGTGGATGGAGAGATAAGCAACTGGAGAGAAGTAGCTGGAGGCGTTTGGACTGAATGCAGCGCATCATTCAGGCCCATGTAGGCTGCTGCGCGCTTGGGTTTTTGGTTTTGTTTTGTTCTGTTTTTTGGCCCTGTGGGGGTTGAATGCAGGGACTTGCATGTGCTAGGCAAATGCCTTCTCTTTGCCCTCCTTCTGCACAGTCGCATTGTGGACAAGATGCGTGACAGCAGCAGTGGAATCCGGTCAAGCCCCAACATGGAGCAAGGAAGCACCTACAAAAAGACCTTCCTGGGTGAGCCTGCCCATCCCAGGGGCTTGGCTGGGCAGTTGGGAACTTGGGGCATGGGGATCTGGGGCTCAGCAGAGAGCGTGACCAGCCCATATTGAGCCGGAGCCATTTGCTGAGCAGTGGGTGGCCTGAAATGGCCATGATGTGTGGGTGTGTGTGGCCCTCGGTCTGCTCTTGGGTAGAGCCGGAGCCTGCCTAGGAGGTCAGGTCATGGACCGAGCAGCCTGAGGAGGTGGAGGAAGTTGGCTCGTAGCTCCTGGTCTGATGGGTGCTGCGCTTGCCCTGATGCAGGCTCCTCCCTGGTGGACTGGCTCATCTCCAGCAGCTTCGCAGCCAGCCGCCTGGAGGCGGTGACACTGGCCTCTGTGCTCATGGAGGAGAACTTCCTCAGGCCAGTAGGTGTCCGGAGCATGGGAGCCATTCGCTCTGGGGATCTGGCTGAGCAGTTCCTGGATGACTCCACGGCCCTGTACACTTTTGTAAGTTAGGGGGTGGACTTCTCTTGCCACCAGGGGAGAGGGAAGGAAGCAGAAAGAACGGGCAGCCTAGGGCTTGGGGGACAGCTTCCTCCTGAGGGGCTGGGGCTTCTGTACCGAGGAATTCCCTTTCCCCCGCAGCCCCCAGGGCCTGGGTCTGGGGCTGGTGTGGCAGCAGAGTCCTTGCTCTCCCTTTCCCACTAGGCTGAGAGCTACAAGAAGCAGATAAGCCCCAAGGAGGAGATCAGTCTCAGCACTGTGGAGCTGAGTGGCACGGTGGTCAAGCAAGGCTTTCTGTCCAAGCAGGTATGGCTGCCTTTGAGCAGGGAGATGGACAGGGGTCACACTGAGGGGAGGCCAGAGGGAGGGAGGGGCTGAGAAGGCAGGATAGCACTTGATGCCAACAGAATCGTAGAAGCAGCAGGCAGCACCAGCCACAGGAAGCAAGTCACACGGTCGCGTGCTCACTCATTTATATTTTATTTTGAGACAGGGTCTCACTAAGTTGCTTAGGACCCCGCTAAGCTGCTGAGACTGGCTTTGAACTTGTGATCCTCCTGCCTCAACCTCCTGTGTCACTGGGATTAGAGGGGTGCACCATCATGCCCGCCTTTATTCTTTTATTTTTGTGTTTTGCAGCACTGGGGATTTAACCCAGGGATGCTCTACCACTGAGCTACATACTTTTTATTATTTATTTTGAGATAGGGCCTCGCTAAATTGCTGAGGTGGCCTCAGACTTGTGATCTCCTGACTCAGTCTCCCGAGTTGCAGGGATCACAGGCCGGCCTATTTTCTGAATGTAGTCCTTTTGGAGTCGGCTGGCTTGTTGGGGTTTGAAGTGGGAAGAACATGTAGACCTGCTGCCAAGGAGCTTTGTACCCTTTCTTTCCTGCAGGGGCACAAGAGGAAAAACTGGAAGGTGCGACGCTTTGTTCTGAGGAGGGACCCGGCTTTCCTACACTACTATGACCCTTCCAAAGTGAGTGCCACATGCTCCCTGGGTGCCCTGCTGCTTGCAGACACCTCCCAGCAGAGTAGGCTGTTGCTGCCTGTCCTCTGCAGGACCAGCCCCTCCTTCCTCTCAGGGTGGCCTCTGTGGATTCTCCATGCCCACCGCTTCCTATGGGAGAGGAGCTTCATTATTTTGAGAAGAAAAACATCTTTTACTTGCCCTAAAGCTGACTTTGTGTGTGTGTACTTCCCAGCAAGAGCGCTTCCCCCTTTCCATCTGAAAACCCCACTAATTCTGCCTTTTTCAACACATTGTTCTTAACCATGCTCTGAAAATTTTTTTCTTTCTTTCCTCCCTCCCTTCATTTGCTCCTCTCTCCCTCCCTTTCTCTCCTTTCTTTCTTTTACTGGAGATTGAATTCAAGGGAGTTTAACCACTGAGCCACATCCTTAGCCCCTGTTTTTATTTTTATTTTATTTTTTAAGAGAGAGGGACAGTGAGAGAGAAAAAGAATCAATTTTTATTTAGTTTTTCATGTGGCTTTCGTTGCTCGGATACCCTGTTGTGTACGTGGTGCTGGGGTTTGAACCTGAGTCCTCGAGCATGCCAGGCAAGTGCTGCAACTGCTGAACCACCGCTCCAGCCCCTCGCCAGCCCTTTTCACATTTTATTTTGAGACTGGGTCTCACTGAGTTGCTTAGGACCTCCTTCAGTTGCTGAGACTGGCCTGCAACTTGCAGCCCTCCTGCCTCAGCCTGCTGGGTACAGGTGCACGCCCCACACCTGGAATCTGCCTGCCTGCTGCCTCCCTCCCTCCCTCCCCTCCCCCTTCCTTCCCTTTTTGTGGTTCCTGGGATTGAACCCAGGGGCACTGTGCCACTGAGCTACATTCCCAGCCCTTTTTATTTTTCATTTTGAGACAGGGTCTTGCTAAGTTGCTGAGGCTGGCTTCAAACTTGTGATCCACTTGCCTCAGGCTCCTGTCCTGAGTCACTGGGATTGCAGGTGTGTGCCACTATTTATCTCTTCTTTCTTTATTTCTCTCTCTTTTGTACTGGGGATTGAACCCTGGAGTGTTTAGCCATTGAGCCCCATCCCCAGCCCTTTTTATTTTGAGACAGGTTCTCACTAAATTGATAGCACCTCACTAAATTGCTAAGGCTGGTCTTGAACTTGCAAACCCCCTACCTTAGCCTCCCGTGTTGCTGGGATTATATGTGTGTACCACTGTGCGCACACTATTTCTTTTTACTATATTTAAGCCATAATTGACTAGTTTTCTTCTTTTTAGTTGATTCAAGAATTGCTTGGGTTGGAGTGGTGGCTCTGTGGTTAAAGCACTTGCCTGGCCTGTGCCAGGAGCTGGATTTGAACCCCAGCACCACGTATACAACTAAGTGTTGGAGAAACAGAAACCAGATGAAAAACTAAGTAAAATTGATGTTGACTTTAAAAAAAAGGGGCGGGGGGAGGAGGCTGGGGCAGTGGCTCAGTGGTTACTGCGCTTGCCTGGCATGTGCAAGTATGCGGGTACCCCAGCACCACGTACACAACAAAGTGTTGGAGCAACGAAGGCCACAGGAAAAACTAAATAAAATAGATTCTTTCTCTCTCTCTCACTGTCCCTCTTTCTTAAAAAAAAAAAAATAGAATTGCTTGTTCTGAGTTTCATATAGTAAGTAGTGCCTCATGCTGAATTGATCTAATTCTGCTCAAAAGTAAAGTAAAATAGTTTTCTAGAAATGATGCTCAGCCTTGTCTTGGTACATGTATGATTTTCATTAGTTTTTTGATGTAATGAAGAGTGGCTGAGTGCGGTGGTGCACTCCTGTAATCCCAGGTACACTGGAGGCTGAGGCAGAAGGATTGCAAGTTCTAGGTTAGCCTGGGCAACACAACTCAGTGAGACCCTGTCTCAAAATACAATAAAAAAGGGCTGAGGGTGTAGCTTAGTGGTCGAGTGCTTTCCTAGCATGAGTGAAATTTTGCGTTCAATCCCTAGTGCCCAAAACACAAAACACAAAAAGAAACAGTGAAGTGTCAGTCCAGAGCCCTACCCTAAGCCCAGAGTTGGTCAAAGAGCCCTTGGTGCTCTGCTAGGCCACAAGGAGGGCCAAGGCCCAAGAAGGGACATGGCAGGAGGGCTGCCTGAGGGGTCAACCAATTGAGCCTTTAAAAGTACACATTGGGAGCTGGAGCCGTGGCTCAGCGGTTGGAGTGCTTGCCTGGCACGTGCAAGGACCTGGGTTCAAACCCAGGCACCGCATACACAACTAAATGTTGGATAAACGAAGGCCAGATGGAAAAATAAATAAAAATGAACACTGATTCTCTCTTTCTCCCTCATTAAGAAAAAACCAAAAAACAAAACAGTACACATTGAAGTCTGGTGCGCTGGTGCATGTCTATAATCCTAGTAACTGGGGAGGCTAAGGCAGGAGGATCACAAGTTCGAGAACAGCCTCAGGCATTCAGTTGAAGGGCTAGGGAGTGTTCAGTAGT
>PVKS010013772.1:34174-50228 GCA_004027875.1 Aplodontia rufa
TTTTCAAAGCAAGGAGGAAAAAAAAAAAAAAATCAACAAGTGAATAGAAGAAACACTTCAGTTTTCCCTTGGACTCAGCCCAGTCCAAACTACTATGTCCCTTGATGAATTTACCAAAGCCCAGCCAGCATCCCTTAAAGACAGTTTGTAGTTTATTTGCTCCCTGGCTTTGCCCTCACCCCTTCTGCTTAGGCTCTCTGCCCTTTCCTGTGCCCAGGGCTTACTTCTCGAGGCGGCTTCAGGTCTTCTCGAGGCTGCCCTTGCTCCATCTCTTCAGTGGTGGATCTTCTCTTCCTCTGAACTTTCCTTTCTAGTAGTATCAACTCTCTAGCATTGTTACTTAAGCACTTCGTTTTTTGCCTTATCTATTGCTGGGCTCACCACTCAGCGTGAAATTGATTAATTGAAGGGATCAAGGGGGCAGAGGTACCTGGTGTGTAAAATTGCTCTGAACCATTCAGAGATCCGACAAACCACCCTTTTGCTTCATACAGTTTCACCCCAAACACAGAGAGTTGTAGAATATGCAGGAATATCTATTAATTTTGCAAAAATGATAACTGTAATTTTTTTCTGAAATTTTTGGCAAGATGCACACAAGTGGTTAAAGAAGCCAGTGCATGCTTCTCCTGGTACAGTATTGGATCAGAGCTCTGAGACATCATCTCCAAGAATGAGAGGCAGATTGATGCTCAACTGTGCCAGACGTGGTAACAGCAACATTGGTGGTAGCTGCTAGTGGGTATGAAATGACGAGGCTCACACTTCCTTCCTTACTTGGGCACATGATGCCCAAATTCAGCCTCATCTTCTATCACAAATAATTTTTTCCCCCTAAGTGCTGGGGATTGAGCCCAGGGTCTCCCACATGCTAGGCAAATATTCTACCACTGAGCTTCACCCCTAGGCCTACACATAACTTGCAAAGACTTCATTAACAGGCCCGACTCATGATTATAGGGGAGAGTGCAATCTTCCTTTCTGTGCATTCACAAAATTCATAATTAAATCTCCTTTTCTGTGCAGGAAGAGAACAGGCCAGTGGGTGGTTTTTCTCTTCGTGGTTCACTCGTGTCTGCTTTGGAGGACAACGGCGTCCCCACTGGTAAGGTGCAACTTTGGTCCTGGCCTGAAGATCTCAGGGGTCTCCCTCTGCATTTCAGGAATGCTCTCCCCTCCCTGAAAGACTGGGCTTTGGGCACTGAGTAGAGCTTTAATCAATGAGACCATGACTAATTTAAGAAAATAGCTTGCCTGGCATGCGTGAGGATGTGTGTTTGAACCCCAGCACCATGTATGCAACTAAATTGGAGCAACGAAAACCACATAAGAACTAAATAAAATTGATTCTCTTTATCCCTCTCAAAAAAAAAAAAAACCCAAAACTAAATCCTAATTTTAAATACTTTCTCCCCCTCCCTCAGTTTCTGTGCTGTGCCCACAAGCTTCTACCTATGAGGCTTACACCATGCTTCGGAGTAAATACTGTACTTTCACATCTATTATCATACTAATTCCACAACTGCCAGCTATGGTAGCAAGATATTACTCCCATTTTGTGGATGTAGAAGTCGAGGTTCAAAGTCATAAGTTTGAATTTGAACACCAAACTCTGCCTGCTTTTAACAAGAATCCTGGATTCTTGGATGATTCTTTGACACTATAGGTCTGTGGGTAGCAGAAGGGACCAGCAAGAGGGTTTCCGGGAATGTCCAGACTTACCACTAGCAGGCTTTAAGGTGATGAGTAGGGAGTAGGAAGGCGAGGGAGGAAAAGGTGAGAGCATGCATCTGGTGGGATTCCCTCCCCATGTACACATGTACGTAAAAATACCTCCTTGTGCTTGTCCGTTTCTCAGCTGACTTTCAGTATTTTTTTTCTTGCCTAGGGGTTAAAGGGAATGTCCAGGGAAATCTCTTCAAAGTGATCACCAAGGATGACATCCACTATTATATCCAGGCCAGCAGCAAGGCTGAACGAGCTGAATGGATTGAAGCTATCAAAAAGCTAACATGACAAGGACCTCGGGGAACAGGACCAGGATTTCCTCTTTCCTCCTACCAGATAACACAGACAGGATCCTGGAGAATGGGAGTGTGTCAAGATTTTAATGTTGAGCCGGGGATGTAGCTCAGTGGTACAGTACATGTTTAGCAGGCACAGGCTCTGGGTTTGATTCTCAGCAACCCCCTCTGCCCCCACCTCCACCATGAAAGAGTTTAACTTGTACATTTTGCAGTGCTGTGGAGTGACACTGCTGGAGTGAATTCCTGGGGTGGCAGTGGTGGCTATTTCCTCTTCCATCTTCCTGTTGTCAACCTGGAAAGCTAAACAGCCATTAGGCATCACCATCTTGACTTGCCCATCAGGAGAGACAGCAATGTCCTTAGATCTCTTTTTGGAACTCTTAACACTGGTCATGTTGTAGTATTAAATAAAACACTACTCTCAAAGTAGTTTTCTCTGAAATGATGTCAACATCTCATCTCCTTTTTCTGGAATGCAAATCAACATTTGTTTCTGGTTAAAACTCCTGTACGAGGTTTTATAGTTTTCAAAGGTTTCACAGCCTTTAAGGCTCTGTATTATGCAAGTTGATTATGGAAACATTTCAAGTGATATCTGTCCCTAAGACTCAGTTATTTTTTTTGTTGTTGTTGTACTAAGGATTGAACCCAGAAACATTCCATCTCTGAGCTACATCACCAGCCCTTGTTTTATTTTTTTGAACCCAGGAGCACTTAACCACTGAGCCACATCTCCAGTTGTTTTAAAAAATTTTTAATTTTGAGACAGGGTCTAAGTTGCTTAGGGCCTTACTAAATGCTGAGGCATCTTTGAACTTGTGATCCCCCTGCCTCAGCCTCCCTGGGATTATAGGACTGCCTGAGCCTCCATGCCTGGAGAAACTTTGGTTTTAAAACAAATAGACAAATAGGCACCAAGGAACTTTACCAGTTGGGAGATTAATCTAAAATAGTGAAAAGTCTGTATCATATAGTATTTTTAAAGACATTTTTATTACTTTCAAATTCATACAGTGATTTGGTACAAGCCACTGCCAGTGTTTTTGCCAAGTACAAGTGCTTGGACTTCAATGAATAAATAAAACGTGTAATTTACATTTAAGGGGAGTGGATACTTCCACAACGCTTAAGTAAAAATATGTCCTCTGAAACAGGTTGAACTGTCTCCTCTTAATCTTGTCTAGAATACCTGATCTGAAGGATCAGTAAGTTCAAGCTATTCTCTTCATTATTCCCACCTTTTAAAGCACTATTTTCCATTGGGCATTTTGCCAAGGTCCCTGGATTACTTTTTCTTTTTTGGTACAAGGGATTGAACCCAGGGGTACTTAACCACTGAGCTATATCCCTCCAGCCCTTTATTTTGAGACAGGGTCTCGCTAAGTTGCTGAAGGCCACAGTACATTGCTGAGGCTGGCTTTGAATTTGGGATCTTCCCGCTTCAGTCTTCCAATCTGCTGGGATTACAGGTGTTGCTGCATGGCATTTGTGTTGATTTTTTTTTTTTTTTTTAAAGACAGAGGCACAGTGAGAGACAGAAGACAGAATCAATTTTTATTTAGTTTTTCATGTGGCCTTCATTGCTCTGGCACTTAGTTGTGTACATGGTGCTGGGGCTTGAACTGACATCCTCACACATGCCAGGCAAGCGCTGTAACCGCTGAGCCACAGCTCCAGCCCCACTTGTATTGCTTTTTGGGTATTGACAGGTGCTTATCTGAATTAAACATTTGGTTTATTGGCTGCCTAACCCCCAAAATGGCACAACTATGCCTTACTTTGTATGGCAAATAAGATTTCTAGGAATTGACATGTAGATTGTCAAGAGCTTGAAGCAAGTCAGTCAGTTGCAAGGTACTAGCATTTTAACTTCTTAAAAATCCTACCATTTTATTTGTTCTTGATGTAGAAGTGCCTGGGTTATGAATGGTTTAGACAGCTGAGTAATAACCCTGCTTAGCATGAGTGATTAAAATGCCTTTATAGCTCCCCAAAGTGCCTGCACATTGTTCACATAAGAACTGGTTTGTCTTGTTTTGCTATAAAATTGATACCCAAAAATGATTCAACTCTATTTCCTTTTGGTCATTTTCAATTAATTTATGCATAAATAAGACTTAGCTAACCTGTTGCTAATTTTGTTGTAAGAATTAACCAACTGACCAGAGGTAAGGGGGGAGAAATATCTGACTGAATTTTTTTAAGGAAGCTGCTCAACTGTTGCTATCAGTTACATTCAAATTGTTTAGGGATGGTGTTTATGTGTTTATCTTATCTTCGCGTATTCTGACCCTGGCTTTAGGTCAGTATGGTTTATATATGCTTTAAGTTTAGTCTGTTCTCTTCCTCCTATCAGTGAAATACTGACCTTTTCCAGGGTCAACAATTTATAAAATTGTGAAACTGAGCAAAAGGCCCACACACAGGATAAAAATCAGTCACCACAGAAGTCATCAGCATTCTTCAACGGTTATGGCTTTCAAAGTATAAAAACTTCAGTAAACAAAGAGATTCAATTCCCATTCACACAGCAAAGGAGCACTTCTTGTATTTTGATAACGTTTTGATGCTGAGTTTCTATAAAACTTTTTGATGTCTCAAACATAGAAGTGAAAATTTTGTGCCAATCTTTAGCACATCCAGATTCTCCATTCCTCTTGTGGCATGTTGGCTGGCAAACCTAGCTCCCTCTTGGAACGGGCCACCTGAAGTTAGATATTTGTATTAAAAAGCTCAACCTGCTAAACTAAATGAAAGGACAAACACCCCTAAAGTGGCAGAAACTATTTTGCCAAAAAAAAAAAAAAAAAATCTAAGAATTTTCTAGTCAGTCCCCTTTCTGTTTTTTTTTCCCCCTCCTTAAAATAGAGGTAGGATCTCACTTTGTTGCCCAGACTGGACTTAAACTCCTAGGCTCAAGCAATCCTCCTGAAGCAGGTTTGACTACAGGAGCACACCACAGCACCCAACTCCAAAATCATTAATGAGTTACATCTAGTCCTGTATTGACTAGGGTGGGTTAAGTTTGATCAAGACATTTCTAGGGCCAACTAAAATTAAGTAACAGTACCTTAAGTATCCTAAGAGATTAAATTCACAGAGACATGCATACCAAAATAACTCAAGATTTTTATACCTACTGTAGCTGTAACTTCAGATGTGTTACTTGTGAAATTTATTTTGTACATATGCAATAACTAAATCTTAAAGATAAAAATGATGGAAATGTAAAAAAAAAAAAAAAAACTATAACTAAGTTCAAACAGATCTATATTCTGTTATAAAGAGAACCAAAGATCTATGTGGTGGTACCTGGTATATATTTTAAAGGGGGTGAAAAATATCAAAAGTTGGGTAATGGCACTTAACAAAAAAAAAAAAAATCAAAGCAGCATCCTTGAAAACAAATATACTTTACCATCTGAAATCATAAACTCAAGCCAAGTAGTTAGTAGACCAATAAGGATTCAGTGATAAACTCTCTCATACCACAAGTTGTCACCAATCTTAAATAGGTAAAAGGCACATAATAATAATTCCTTAATTGCATTTTAAGGCTTTATATCCGTATGGGTCAATATCACTGTGGTTGAAGTTAAAATTACTTTCTCTTGAAAAGGTTCATTGTACAGATCCTTTGACAACCTGCTTGTATTTCTGCATCTAGACAAGAAGGAAGAAGCCTATAGTTAAATATCCCAGTAATTTATTTGATGTTTGCTTGAATACATTTTATATAGAAAGACTGGAATTGTTATTGTCTGCTTTGGGTGCCCCTTGTAAATCTCATGGAGGCACTAAGCTTCAAAGCGTGCCAATCTGGAGACATCAGAAATGAAAATCACAGCCCAATTTTAGGACTAAGCTCAAAGATTTGTCTCTAGTGAAACTGGGCCACTCCACTGAAAAATGCTCAATATACTGGAGTTACTGTGTGAAAACAGCTGACATAGGAGGGCATTTCATGTTCTGGTGTGGTGGAACTTTTAAATACTTGGAAATAAAAAATATTCAGCTTAGAAGTTTTCAATACTGGAAAACTTTCAAGTCTAGGGTTTCCAGCCAGGAAGGGCTGCTTCTTGTTCCTCAAATTGGACTATGCTTCCCACAAAGTTAATCTTCAGCTTTGGCTTCCATTTCTTCTGCATCATCATCTCCGTCCACTTCTGCATTTTCTCTCTCAAGCCTTTCCAACTGCCTTGCAAGTTCAGTTTCATCTGTATCTGTGACCACTTTGGGCTGTGGAAGCAGAGGCATACTTTCAAAGTGAAGTAGTTCAATAGTGTATAAATTAAATTTCAATACCATTACTGCTTAGTGTTTTAACTCTTTTTTTTACCTAGTACTGGGGATTGAGATCATGGGCACTCTTAACATTGAGGCACACCCCCAGCCTGTTTAAAAATTTTACTTTGAGACACGGTCTTGCTGAAGTTACCCAAGGTGGCCTTGAACTTGGGATCCTCTTGCATTAGCCTCCTGAGTAGCTGGGAATACAGGCATGCCCCTGGCCATTTATTTTACTTTTTTAAGAGAGAGGGACAGTGAGAGAGAGAAAGAGAGAATCAATTTTTATTTAGTTTTTCATGTGGCTTTCATTGCTCCAAAGCTTTGTTGTGTATGTGGTGCTGGAGTTTGGACTTGTGTACTCGTGCATGCCAGGCAAGCACTGTAACTGCTGAGCCACTGCTCCAGCCTGCTCCTGGCCAATTTTAACTCTTTTTAAAAAAAAAAATTCCCTTTCTTAACAATTGTCATTATCTGTTCACTTCACTTTTTTTTTTGGGTACCAGGGATTGAACCCAGGGGCACTTAACTACTGCGCCACAGCCCCAGCCCATTTTTATATTTTATTTTGGTAAGTTTCTAGGGCCTCACTAAGTTGCTGAGGCTGGCTTTGAACTTGTGATCCTCCTGCTTTAGCCTCACAAATTGCTGGGATTATAGGTGTGTGCCATTTGTTCCCAGCTCTGTTCACTTTTGAGTGTTGACTCATCACTAATAAATTCTACTAGTTAAAAACAAATGCAATGTAATATTTTCTGTCATTTATAAGCTAAAACTGAAAATATATGAAATAATCTCAGTGGCTATTACTTTCAAGACCAAAAAGATCCTGTAAAAAATGCATCTTCTGGGCCAAATAAATTATCACTCCTTTCCAGAGAAAGAATTCAAATTAGTTTCATTCTTGCTGAGCTGAGGGAAAGATGGGAGCTTACTCCTATTTCTAATTCTAAGGTCCAATTTTAAACATCCTACATTCAAATTCTAACAATAAATTTCTCATTTCTATTGTCTATTTTTCTCCGTGGGCTTAAAAAAAAAAAAAAAATCAAAACATCGTCAGTGAACACAGGCCTGAATGTCCATCCCACAATGACATTACAGTGATGACAGTTCTTATTGACCTTTAAAAACCTCTTTTAGGAACTCTCTGAATAAACGATCATTGTATATTTAGCACAATTATAATCCGAAATTTATTTAAAAGGAAACAACCATGTATGTTGGAACATAAATCATTTAGGTGATTTAAGTTTCCTAAAAGCTTTAAGAGCAAAGGAAAAATGAAAGCACTGGTCTTACCTCCATTTGAACATTGAACACACCCCTCTTTTCCTCAATCTTTTCTTTGATAACGGCCATAGCTTGATTCAGGACAGAAAGGCCTTCTGTCCTCTCCAGGGTTGTTGTAGTCATCACATACCGAGGAGGAGCTATTAGATTAATCTAAAGACAAAAATTCAATTTTAAATGTACCTATACAACACAACTATTAGGATGTGTGAGAATTCTTTTATTAATCTGCATTAACAAATCATCCCAAGATTCATCTCTCAATTCTGTAGGTTAGCAACTTGGGATTGTTTATTAAAGCAGCAAAAGTTAACTGATATGATATAATTCAGTAGTATAAACAGTTCTCTGAAAAACTGAATATCAAGAATTATGATTTTGGGGGGCTGGAGCAGCGGCTCAGCAGTTACAGTAGGGGTTGGGGATTTAGCTCAGTGGCAGAGCACTTGCCTAGCACTCACAAGGCCCCGAGTTTGGACCCCAGCCCTGAAAAAGAAAAAAGAACAAAAAAGCAGTTACACTGCTTGCCTGGCATGTGCTGGGATGCATGTCTGAACCCCAGCACCATGTACTCAATGAAGTGTCGATGCAGTGAAAGCCACATGAAAAACTAGATAAGACTGATTCTCTCCCTCACTGTCCCTTTTGCTTTAGGGAAAAAAAATTATTAAAAAAAATTATGATTTTGGGGTGTCTACAGCGGCTGACCTTACTATAGTTCTCATTAGTACAATGGATAACTGCCTCTAAACTGATGGAAGAAATCCTTTTAAGAGATTCTGAACAATAATCATCCACCTTATTTTACTGCTAAAGAAAGATGCAGACCAAATCTCATAAAAGTTGTGTGTATGTAGTTGATAGAATTTTACCATTTTCAAGGTACCAAGAACATTTTTTGGGGAGGGGGTACGAGGAAGCCTGGAGTGGTGGCTCAGTGGTACAGCACTTGCCTAGCATGCATGAGGACCTGGGTTTGAACCCTAGAACCATATATACTACTAAGTGTTGAAAAACCAATTTTTGGCACTGCAATTTTTTATACTTTTTATCGTTAAAGAGGTTTAGAATCCCTGGTGCACCTGCAATAGGAATCCCTGTCTACTATGACACACAAAAAGCTATTATATAGTTGTAAATATCATCCAGAAAAGTCAACAAGAACCACCACTCAATTTTCAGAGCATGAAACATGATCTTTTTTTGTGTAGTGCTGAGAATTGAATCCAGGGCCTTATGCATGCTAAGCCAATTACTCTACCACTGAACAAGAATCCTAGCCCAACATGATCATTAAAAACAAAACAAAAATAACAAAAAGATATGAATAAAAAGGATATAAGTTGTTTAGGTGGCTACTTCAGCAGGGTGGAGAAGACTGGTAACTCACCTTGATGGGCATTGTTTCCGTGGAACAATTCAAACCTGCTCTCAGAGCTTCTTTTACAGCATCAATGCCTTCATAACCATAACAAGCCACTTCAATATCTAAAATTATAAAAATTCAAAAGCTGATACCAAAAATGCAAGAAACATTTAAAGGTTTAAAAGAATCAAATATAGCAAATGCACTAGTATTCAAATACTTATGAAAGCATTCATCACCCTATAAATTAGAAATTAATTCATTATTAATTTTCACAATTAAAAATATTTGAATATATAGTAAAACTATCTTTTCATCTATATTAAGTCACCTAAAAGACAAATTTAAGAAACATAACAGGGGCTGGAACGGTGGTTCAGCGGTTACGGCGCTTGCCTGGCATGTGCGAGTATGTGAGTTTAAACCCCAGCACCACGTACACAACAAAATGTCCGAGAAATAAAAGTCACATGAAAAACTAAATAAAATTGCTCTCTCTTTCCCTCCCTCCTCTCTCACTGTCCCTCTTTCTTTGAAAAGAAAAGAAAGAAAAGAAACATAATAACAACTTGTTTAGAACTGCTTAGAAACTGTTGTTTGACCTGACAATTCTTTTAGGAATTAGTTCTAAAGAACATTTATGTAAATGAGTAATTTATGAAATATTATCCAGTTATCAAAAAGAACAAGATTCTCATGTTCTATGTGGAAGGGTACCAATGACAGCAGAAAAAGCTAGCTGGTAGAAGTTTTACATGGTATGATCCAATTTTTGTAAAAACAAAAATTTCATATGGCTGTAGGCTACTTTTCTTTTTTTTTTGGGAAAGGTAGAGGTGCTGAGGAGTGAACCCAGGGCCTCTGAAAGCATGCACCCTATTACTGAACTACATCCCTACTCCCAGCATATGGTCTTATGTAGAAAGTGTGTAGGAAAAATGTCTGAAAGAAGACATTCTATACTATTAACAAGTGGTCCTTCCAGAAGCATGGAAGGATATCACTGTCCTATTGAAATACTTTGCTTTATTCTCCCTATGGTGCTACGGATGAAATCCAGGGTCTTGCACACACTAGGTAAGTGCTCTACCACTGAATTATATCCCCAGCCCAGCTGAAGTACTTTAAAGTATGCACTAAAACAACATAATACATTCCTCTTTTTAAAAAAGGGCTAGTCAGGGCTGGAGCGGTGGCTCGGCGGTTACGGCACTTGCCCAGCGTGCATGAGTACGCAAGTTCAAACCCCAGCACCCCGTACATAACGGAGTCTCAGAGCAACAAAAACCACATGAAAAACTAAATAAATTTTTTTTTAAAAAAGGGCTAGTTTAAAGTTAGCTGAACTCATAAGACTACAATATATATATACATTTTATGATGACTCCACAGAAACAAAAAAAAAAAAAAAAAATTTTTTTTTGGGTTGGAAGTATGGCTCCCAGCAGAGTGCCTGCCTAGCATCCATGAGGCCCTGAGTTTGATCCCCAGGACTGGAGAGGGGGAAAAGAAACTCAAACCTCAAACTTTTCTTGTTATGAAAAATATTTAGAAGTTACACTTACAGATGTGGCATTATACTCTTTGGTAAGTCTCATTATTTAACAGCTTTTTGGGAACATGCAAAATATTTAAAAATCATTTAGAAAGTCAATTACCTGCTCGAATTTTGACAGCCTGTGGGGTCAAACGCCTATTAATATTGTTAATGAGTACTTCCCGTTCATCTTCATTCAAATCTAAACTATCCAATATAGATGGATCTCTGATTAAAAACAAAAAAAAGTCAAGGTTACAATACTGATAATTATGAACCATTAACACACTATACAGAATAATGCATATAATAAAGTATTAGCTTCAGTGTCAGAATTAAGAGTTGAAAATCCCAGCAACTTGGGAAGTTAAGGCAGGAGGTTCTCAAGTTTGAGGCTAGCCTTAGCAAGACCCTGTCTCAAAAAAAGGCCAGAAATGTAGTTCAATGATAAAGTGCCCTTGTTTGTTGAACAAATGAAAAAAAATGAAACAATGGCTAAAAGAATGGTAGTTCCTTAACAGCAAAAGGAGAACAGTTACAAGAAAGTTATGATATATATATATATATATATATATATATATATATTTATATTAAAGGAATGGTGTGAATAAATGAGTAAATATCAGGTCTAGATAACACAGGGTCTGGTTAAGGAATGAAAGAAATTGGGGGCGGGGAGCTTTCACTTAGCTAATACAAAGTAATAAGAAGACAAACCAATAGAAGTGTCGACAAAGCAACACGATGATGAAGGAAGATAAAAGAACAGAAAGTTGCCAAATTAAAAAAAACATGTTTCAGATGAGGGGAAATAGGAATACCTACACTGTTGCTACAGGGAAAAAAAATTAGGGAAATCAATGTGGGCAGTAATTTTATAGAACCAACTCAATATAAAGATATATATCTCAACTATGTGTGTGTATATGTACGATGTGTACACACACTCACATGTACAATCCTAGGACCCAATAATTCCATTCCTATGTACATACTCAGATGTGTGTACATGGACATTCAGCATAATACTGAATGGAGTGAAAAATGAAACGAAAGGAAAAATAAACTCTCTTTTCCTTTTTTGTTATTTTTATACTGGGGATTGAACCCAGGGGCACTTTATCCTTGAGCCACATCCCCAACCTTTTTTTATTTTTTATTTTGAAACAGGGTCTCACTAAGTTGCCTGGGCTGGCCTTGAACTTGCAATTCTCCTGCTTCAGTCTCCCAAATCACAGAGATTACAGTCGTGTGCCACTGTGCCTGGCTAAGTATCTCTTAATGGAAGAACAAATAAAGCGTGCTCTCAAAATGAAATATTATATGGGAATTAATATGGATAGAGGCATACATATATCAAATTGAAGAAATTCTGCTCAATAATAGCCTTACAGGGCAAAGTGTGAGCCACAGAAAGATACAATAGACTAAATTTTAAATATATATATTATTCTATGTGTCTTTATGGATATGTATACAGGCTGTAAATCCCTGACCCAGAATTTTTTTTTTAAAAAAAGGGAGAAGGACAGTAAGAGAGAAAGAGACAGAGAGAATCGATTTTTATTGAGTTTTTCACATGGCTTTCGATGCTCCGACACTTAGTTGTGTATGTAGGTGCGGGGGTTTGAAGCCCTGTACCTGCTCATGCCAGGCCTGCGCCGTAACTGCCGAGCCACCACTCCAGCCCCACTTATTCAGAATTCTTAGGACCAGAAGTATTTTGGATTTTTTCAGATTTTGAAATATTTGTATATACAGAATAGGTATGTTAGGGGAGGGGTTCCAAGTCTAAATATGAAATTAATTTATCTTTCATATGTATCTTACATATTCTAAATGTAATTTTATACAGTATTTTTAATTTATCTGCACTTTGACTGCAACCTATCACAGGAGGTAAGGTGGGATGTTTTCCACTAATGGCATCATGTCAGTGATTAAATTTTTGGGGCATTTTAGATTTTTGGGTTAAGGATGCTCAACTTATACAAAATAAAACCATAAAAACATAAAATGATAGTATACACTAATAATTTCAGAAGTGGTTACCACTGATGAATGAAGGGAATGGGTTGAGACAGGCAAACACTGTTTCCAATTATTCAGAAATTTAATCCCCGCCCCCTCTTTTTTTTTTTTAGAAAGGGAGAGGGAGAGGGAGAGGGAGTTTTTCATCTGGTTTTTGTTGCTCTGACACTTAGATGTGTATGTGGTACTGGGGTTTGAACGTGGGTCCTCATGCATGCCAGGCAACCACGTGATACCACTGAGCCACTGCTCTAGCCCCCAGAAATTTAATTTCTTAATTGAACATCAGCAGTAGTTAAACTTGGGAAATTGCTACATGAGTTGATGAGGCAAGAGTAAAGTAGAATGGAGTAATACATGCTAAAGTTTAGTGGTAATAGAGGGGGTGCTGGAGATAGAAATACATCTACTGGATGGTTGTGGTGGCACACACTTGTAATCTCCACAACTTGGGAGGCCGAGGCAGAAGGACTGCCAGGTTCAAAGCCAGCCTCAACTTGGAAAGACCCTGGGCAACATAGCAACTCTGTCTCAAAATAAAAAATAAAAAGAAGACTGACTGGGGCCTGGGTTTGATCTCCAGTACTGTAAAACAAATAATAAGTAATAAAATAAATTTTTTTAAAAACAAAAAGGTTGGACATGGTGGGCACATGCCTCCAATCTCTGTGATTTGGGAGCTTGAGGCAGGAGGACTGCAAGTTCCAGGCTAGTTCTGGAAACTTAGTGAGAACCTATCTCAAAATTAAAAAGTGGGGCTGGGGATGTAGCTCAGTGGTAGTGTCCTTGGTTTTATTTGCCTCAGTACTGGAAAACAAAACAAACCAGCAACAACAACAAGACCAACTAAGGAGTGAAGAACAGAAGGATAAAGCAGTGCTTAATGGTTAACAACACAAACTCTGGATAAGCTATTCCCAGCTATGCCTGGCTTCGAATACTGGCTCTTCGATTTGTTAGCTGTGACCCGGAACACATTATTTACTCCTCACTTCAATTTCCTTAACTACATAGTTATTATAAAAAATTCCCGGGGCTGTAGTGGTGGCTCAGCGATTTCAGCACTTGCCTGGCAAGCACGAGGAGCCGGGTTCAAACCCCAGCACCACGTACACAACTGAGTGTCGGAGCAGCGAAGGCCATGTGAAAAACTCAATAAAGTTGTTTCTCTCTTTCTCTGTCTCTCTCACTGTCCCTCTCTCTTTAAAAAAAAAAAAAAAAAATTCCCATCTTTCTGCAATGTGATTAAAAATTAAAAAAGGTGCATGAGGGTAAATTGGAATGTATTTGGTGTGCTGGGAGGGGGGTGGTGGGCTCTGATAAACCCAAGTCTTGTTCATCCACTCTGAGGGTTTATAAGATCAGCCCAAAGGTGCTTTTTAGTAGCACAAAGGCTGCATAGTAACCTTAGTACCGTGGAGAGGCAGGCCTAGAGGATTCACACCTATGAAGGACTAGGAGGTAAAAAGGCAGACACCAACTGCAAAGAAGTGATCGGAATCTGACCACTAAAAGAAAGTCATACAGTGTGTGCTACATGGCAAAGTTGAGGGAAGTTCAAAACATTGTTTTTTAGTATAAATCAAAGAAACTGGAGAATATTTTTGTGCCAACGGAGAAAAATCAATACAGGGAAAGGATGGAGATGTAAAAGGGGGAGTAACAAAGATCAGTGAGCATGAGCAAGCGGGTGGTAAGATTAGACTGAGCAGGAAAGAAACGAATTCCAGGAACACAGAAGGAAATGACGGGAGACACAGAAAATTAGTTCAGGTAGTGGAAGTGGAGAAGTGTTATGGTTTGGAGATGAAGTGGGCTGAATGAACCTCTTCTCTTTGAGAAGAGATTGGATCATGAGGGCTCTGACCTCATCAATGGGTTAATACTTTGAAGGTATTACTGGGATTTTTCAGTGAAATCTGGATGGAGGAAGGTCACTGGGGAGGGGGGGATGCTTTTGGGACTGTATCTTGTTCCTGCCCCCCTTCTTCTCTCTCTCTCTCTCCCCCTCCTGGCTGCCCTGCCAGGTGCAGGTGCTTTCTCCTGCCACGCCACTCCACCATGGTGTTCTGCCTCACCTCAGGTCCAAAGCCATGCAGCTGGTCATCCACCAACTTAAATCTCTGAACTCTTCCTCCTCTGTTCTTTTTCTCAGGTATTTGTCACAGCAATGAAAAGCTAACATGAGTTCTTGTGCAACGGTTTTTATTTTCTTTGTAAAAGAAAAAAGGCAGTAAGCACACCAGCTACGAGCGAGGAAAGAGGGGTAGAGTACTCTAAAAGAGCCAGTGTAACAATGGGAGGAAGAACTGATAAGGAACGGAGAAAGTAGGGCAGCAATGAAGACCCACCTAGGTTGGAGACCATGAATATGCAGTGGCACCAACCTGTAAAACTGATTTTCCTAGTAGCACCCAGCAATCTACAAGTGCAGAGAAGGCAGGAACATCAACCTAAGGCTGGATGTAACAGAAGGAAAAATAGGGCAAAAGTACATGATGCTGGCAAGGAAGTTTTTGAAATGATGGCTCATGGTTTGTCTACACTAGATGAGAAAGAGAAGCAAGAAAGAGTGAAAAGACAGAAGGGAAAACAGGTCTGGAGTCAAAGATCAATGTATAAGAATTTAAGAAAGTAGGAGTGACTATGTGGGAGCCAGGACAGAAAATTACTCTATACCAAAAGAATAGAATCTGTGTATGTGTCAAGGTGGTGCACACCTGTAATCCCAGCTAGTGAGAGTCTAAGACTGGAGGACTGAAAGGTCAAGGATAGCTTGGGTATCTTAGTGAGACCCTGCCTCAAATAGAATAAAATCAAACAAAATAAAATAGGTAAAATATTAAGAAAGTATTGTTTTGGATGAGATATCCACACTGGTTGTGAAGTCATCTAAGACAATAATGAAATTAGAAAATGAAAATGTGGAATGGAGTAGTTTCAGATGAAACCAAATGGGTTATGAACTATATATAACTATTATATATGAAATTACAAAGATTTGACCATATAGGCTTGTCACACAGCATGGGCTTTTTTTATACTTACTTTAATCTAAATATGGCAAGGACTTAACACATGGATACTGTGAGATTAAACATCAGGCTGTCAACCTGTATGCTAGACTATCAAGGTACAACCAGAATCAAGGTGTTCTCGCTGGACATTCCTATAATCCCAGTGATTTGGGAGGCCGAGGCAGGAGGACCACAAGTTCAAGCCAGCCTCAGCAACTTAGCAAGGCCCTAAGAAACTTGGTGAGACCCTGTCTCAAAAAAGGGTTGGAGGTGCAGCTCAGTGGTTAAGTACTCCTGGTTCAATCCCTGGTACCAAAAAAAAAAAAAAAAAAAAGTGTTCTTACGAGACTGCATGCTTAAATGCGTCATAGGCACCATAACCAGGTCTCTTGTACTTGTCATCAAAGACCCAGGCAGTCCTCTGGAACAGGCTTTCCAGCTGCTCATCCTTGGTGTAGTCTAACACCTCAGCAACATGGCGAAGAATGCTATAAAC
>PVKS010013773.1:0-49931 GCA_004027875.1 Aplodontia rufa
ACTTCTTATGCTGAGCATTCGTGTGAAAGTATTGAAGACACTGATGAAATAGAGGCCTCAGTAAACAGTAACAGTGCTTAGTATTACTGGGAAATGACTTCTCAAATGAACATCTGCACACCAACAAGGCCTTTGCAGGGAGCTGTGACTAGAAGACATTGTGTTCAGGAATCAATGTTAGTGGGCCAGGTGATTTCCTATTATGTGATTTACTGGTTGGGAATAGGGTGACTCCTTCCTCCTAGTATGCCCAAGTGGTTCCTGGTTTTAGCACTGAAAGTCCTGCATTTTAAGAACTCAAACCAGTTAGTAGGGACAACTCAGCAGATTCAAATTTCCCAGGCTCTGATGATAATATCACCTCCTCTCTCTTTCTCTCTCTGTCTCTTGGTGGTGCTGGAGATTGAACCCAGGAGTACTTAAGCATTGAGCCAGATCCCCAGCCCATCTTAGTTTTAATTTTGAGGCAGGGTCTCATTAAGTTCCTTAGGGCTTTGTTTAGTTGCTGAGGCTGGCCTCAAACTTGCAATCCTCCTGCTTCAGCCTCCTGAGCTGCAGAGATTACAGGTGTGCATCACCATGCCCAGCAGTATTATCTCTCTTTGAGCAATCCAAATTGCTGACAGTGCCAGTTTTGCCTTACAATAGTAACTTGCATGAACACTTCAAATAGCCTTGACCTGTATTGAAATCCAAACCAGCAGACTCCTGCTTCTAATTTAAACATTAATTCACAGCAAAATCATTCCTCTTTGCCTGTCATTCCTTTTGCATGGTACCACCAGGGACCTCTGCCTTTCTTTCATTTCAATTAGGGCTGATGCCACAATATTGGATTTGATTTACTACAATGTCCACTCATTACTTGATTAACTGCAAAGTCCACTTGCCCTCCTGCTCTTAAGGACTTCCATTATCATCATCAGATGTAGCCCAGCTCTTTATGCTTAGTGGTGAGGTTTGCTTCCCTTGGGGACACAGTGGTAGCTGTTTATTGCAGTGGGGCAGGAGTAGCAAGAGAAGAGCCATCCATCCTTTGCTGCACCTGGGTCCCCATGGCCCATGTCAAAAGGAGCCACAGGATCTTTTTTCTGCCTTGGAGAAATCCCGTTAGAGTTCCTTGTGAGGTCAGAGCAAGAAATGCCCCAGGAGAGAAAGCTGAAAAATGCAGGTGGGGAAGAGGAGAGCCATGCTGAAGATCTTGGAATATTCTTTCTGTTCTCTGTGGAAGAGAAAAACATGAAAAAAGTTCAAGATGGATTTTCTTTGAGGACCAATGTGGATGCTTTGTTCGTTTCCTGAGCTCTTTAGGTTTCCCACATTCAGACTCAGCCCTGTCCACTCAAGAACTTATCACATCAAGCCTCCTTCCTGTCCCTCATGTCTCCTCATTTTGCTCACTTGATGTGTCTTGACTATTGAAAGCAAAAACTGATGAAATATCTAGAACTGAACAAAATGGAAAATGCAACACATTAGCATTTGTGAATATAAAGAAAACGCTGCTTACAGAGAGAGCCCTAGCACTAAATGCTTGTGTTAACCAACAGGAAAGTTCTCAAATCAATAATCTCAACTTCTACTTTCAGGAACTAAAAATGATGATCAAAACATACCCAAAACCAGCACAGGGGGCAGGGAGCTGGAAGATGAAGAGTAAAATCAGTGACATCATACAAACTGTACAATTAAGAGGAGTGGATTAATTTCTGGAAAAGCATGAATGATCACAAAAACATGAATATTACAATGGTCCAGTGACCATTAAGGAAATTAAGTTTCACATGTGAAAATCTCCAAAGAGATCTTCAGGTACAGATGATACCAGTGGAGAATTCTACCACACATTTGAAGAAGAATTAATAACCATTCTATATAAATAATTCGCAATGTATTTGATGAAGCTGGTATCATCTAATTGTCAAACCAGAAAAGATAGTGCCAAACTAAAACCATGAAAAAACCCCAAATCAGCATACCAAAGTCCATCATGAACACACACACAAATATCCTTCTACAATGCACTTTACCGACAAGACAAAAAAGACGTAGGATCGTATGGATTGAGGTAGAATAATCATATGACAAAATTCAACACGCATTGGTAAGAACTCTCAGAAAGTTAGGACTTGAGAATGTCCAAGTTAAATAGCACACTCCAAAAGATACGTTCACGTTCTAACTCCACACCTAGAAATGAGGCTTTTTCTTTTAACTGAAATGGCATTAATATGATGTAATTACCTAAGATGGGGTCATAAGCAACTTGTATGAGCTCAAGGTTCAGTGTGGCTTGCAACCTTTGATTCAGTGTGACTTGTGCTATATATACAATTATCTTCTTGATTCAGTTGGTGTTCGTAATGAAACATCTTAATTCCCTTCCTCTCATCTTGAGTATGTTCTATAGGTATTTCTTCATGTTTCCCATGGGGGTTCCCTTGAACACATGAAAGGGGAATGTGACTCGAAGAGCATAGAGGATGCTGCTGCTGTATCTCTCCATCCCCACCCCCCCTGTTGTGATGTCACGCACAATGTGACCTGTGTAGGCACTCTGCTCAATACCATGGAATAAAATTGGGTTTATCAGCTACATCATCCTCTTACATCTAGAAAATAAAAATGGCACTGGCTTTGATCATTGTCATGAATTTGCTTTAACAGAGGTCTTTCTGTCTTCATCAAGATCTGAGTTCCTATCTAATGTCCTCTGGTTCAACATGAAGGGTACCCCTCACACAGGGCACCCCTACTGGGGACCAGTTCCCTGGACTCTGTTTATCGGGTGCTGGGGATTCAATGTTCTTCTCTCTCCAAAATTCCTGTTGACACTTCTGCCTCAATGTAACAGCACCGAGAGTTGGGCTTTGAGGAGATGCTTGGGCCACCAGTCTCCAACCGCAGGGATGGGGTGTGCACTTTAAGAGCACTTCCACTGCATTCGCACGAACCTGGCTCAGTCCCCCGCAACACACACACAAATGTAAATTTGTCAAGCTGGGCACAGTGGCGTATGGCTGTGTTTTAAAAAGTTTTTTCATCTCTATGACCAAAACACCCAACAAGAACAACTCAGAGAAGGGTTTACCCATCTCCTCCAGCCATGCTCCACCTGCCTAAAGTTAGATGCCAGTCAATCTGCTCAACCTAGCATGGACTGATAAGGACCCAGCTCTCATGAGCCAATCATTTCACCTCTGAACATCCCAGCATGGACACAGGAGCTTGAGGGGGCCACCTCGTATTCATAGCACAACAGGCTATAATCCTTTCTACCTGGGACATGGGACCCTGTCTCAAAATACAAGGTGCTGGGCAAGTACCACAGTAGTAGAGCACTTGCCTGACATGCCCGAGGCCCTGGGTTCAGTGGCCAGTATGTCAGGAACAAAAAAAATAAACAAACAAACAAAAAACCCAAATAAATAAAAAAGAAATCACACAAGAAGCAGGGCCTGAGAAATGAGTTCAACTGTCCTGTTCACGGTAATAGTGCTACTATTGTGTTCCACGGGATCTTAGGGAGCAGCGTGTTTTGTTACAGATACCATGGAAGTGAAGCGCTACTGTGCCTTTAACACCAACCATTCTGAGAAGGAGCTGAATGCTCGGAGTGTAGATATGATGAGGTCATTAAAGCCAAAGTTATTTTAGATTTTCAGACATGAAATTCAAAGACCATTGAAGTATCCTGCAAATATTTATTTCTAAACACGTAAACATCAGTGTCCTTAACCCAAAGAAACAAAAAGCTTCCAGAGTCCCCTCTTATTTTTATTATGGATGTTGAAAAGGTCCTGGAAGCCAAAAAGTGAGATTAGTATGGGGGATTTTGCCAAGGCATGACTGGGGCATTTCTTGCTCTGACCTCACAAGGAACTCTAACGGGATTTCAAACATCAACTATATAAGCGGGTGGCTGAGGCTGGGTATTTGTCCACAAGTGCAGGAAGCTCTTGGTGGTGGCCTGTTGGACTCCCAGATAGTGTGTTTGGTGGTTGGTGGTTGGTGATGGTGGTGTTTGGATATTGGTTTTTGTTTTCTTTTTCTATTTTTCTTTTTTTAACTAGTGTCCTTAGTTGGTGTTCTGGCTTAGGATGTCTAGTCAGAGTAGTTCAGTGACACAGGGACCCAGTTTCTGCTGAGACCACCCTCATGGACCATTATCAGGTGCTGAGGGACATTGGGCAGGGAGCTTTGGCCAAGTGAAACTAGTCTTCCATTTCCTCATGGGGCAGAGATGGCAGTGAAAGTCTTGTCAAAGATAGAATGGAACATGTCCCTCCTACCTTGAACTGGTTATGATGGCGGCCCTGGAACACCAACAAGTGATACAACTCTTCCAGGTCACTGAGACCGTCAAAAAATCTACATGGTTTTAGACCAGGCAAGTGGGCAACAGCTACGGCAACGTATCATGGACACTGGTGGAATGCAGGAGGAGGAGGAGGCCCACAGACCGTTCAGGCAGATGGTGAGTGCCGTGCACTACTGTCATGAGTAGGGCATTGTGCACCTAGACCTGAAGGTGGAGAACATTCTGGTGGATGTCACAGGCAACATCAAACTCATTGTCTTAGGCCTGAGCAGCAGGTTCATAGGCAGGCAGAAGCTCAACAATTTCTGGGGCACTGTGCTATACCTTCCTTGCCTCTGAGCTCACTCAGGGTCCAGAACATGAGGGACCCCGCAGCAGACATCTGGAGTCTTGGAGTCATTCTGTATTTTATACTCACAGGGAAATGCCCATTTACGGGGACCGCTGCCAAGGCAGTGAAGAAGCTGATCATTCAGGGAAGGTACCACATTCCCCCACACGTTTCCAAGGGAGCATGGCACCTCCTCCAACCAATACTGGTGGTGGACTCCACAGAGGCCCAGAGTAGAGCAGATAATGGGGCACCCATGGCTGAGCCAGGCTGAGGAAACTTCATTCTAGTGAGGTACTCCCCAAACTCCCAAACCCCACAATTGTGACCATGATACTTCCCAAACCCCCAGACTCTTTTTCCGTATGCCTGCCTCTGGGCAAGGATGGGACTTGTCATTCAGGTTTTCTTCCTGTGACTCCTAGAAACAGAAGCTGACTTTCTCATTGTGCACACACAGTAGGTAAGAAAGATAGGCTGTTCTCCTTACTATATTATTTAGGTATGTGTAGGCTGAGTCACTTCCCTCTGAGGTCCTTCCATC
This sequence comes from Aplodontia rufa, assembly GCA_004027875.1. Taxonomy (NCBI): domain Eukaryota; kingdom Metazoa; phylum Chordata; class Mammalia; order Rodentia; family Aplodontiidae; genus Aplodontia; species Aplodontia rufa. The sequence continues at coordinate 5,197 of PVKS010013773.1, forward strand.
AAGTAAACCCACACCATGGGCTCCATCCCTACAGCCAATCCCCACTTTTCCAAACACTTGTCCTCCCCAAGGCCTCCTTTCACCCACAAGTTCCTGTTGCCTCTTCTTGATGGCTGGTCACAAGTGCAGCCAAGAGGGGACTGATATTTCCATTAGTGCAAGTCTACAATGCACAGCAGAAAACAGACAGTGGCTCAGCAACCCAGAATTGGCATCCATATTCACAATGTAAGCAGGGCTCAGTGAGCACAGGAAGAGTGAGGCTATGACCCTGAAAGCCACTGTGCACTGGGAGCCAAGGAAGCCCTGTATAAGGAAACCTGAAGATCGATCGATCAGCAGCTTGCTCAAAGGAAATAGTGGAGGGAAGAAACTTTGTGATTGTGGCTGTTGCTCTCATTTTTAATGAGATAATACCAGGTATCTATGATTAATTTTATCAGAGATCCAAAATGAGAGGACAGAGTGTGGGATAGAAAAAAGTGCTTGAAAAGGTTATTATTAAATTTTCCAAATTTGGTGAAAGACATGAATCTACAGACTTAAATAGCTTAGCAAAACTCAGTAGGAGAAATCCAAAAAAATCCACACCCAGACACATTGTAAACACACTTACAAACCAAGGTTGAAGGAAAGTACTTGAAGACAACCAGAAGAAAGTGATACGTTATTTATAGACACGAAAACACTTACATGATTGTGGAATTATCAGAATTATGTAAGACAGAAGACAGTGAAACAGCATGTCGAAAGTGCCCAAAGAAAAACATGCGAAATAAAAATTTCGTACATAGAAAAATTACTCAGGAAGGAAAGTGAAATAGTACATTTCCATATGAAAAATAGCTGAAAGCCAGCAGCATTGTTAAAAAAAAATGATGATTCTTCTGACAAAAAGAAAAGGATGCTCAAAGGAAAAGTGGGCATCAGGGATAAAGAGAAATTAACAAATGTATGGGCAAATACAAGAGGCTGTTCTTCCCTTTTTGAATTCTGTAATTAATTCATTAATTTTGGTGCCAGGGATTAAACCCAAAGGAGCATAACCACTGAGCAACATCCCCAGACCTTTTTATTTTTTATTTTGAGCCAGAGTCTTGTAAAGTGTTTGGGCCCTGCTAAATTGCTGAGGCTGGCTCTGAACTTGAGATCCTTTCTCTCCCTTCCCCCACTATCACCTAGCAGGGAGGTGGTAAAGAGAATTTAGGAATGTTATTCAGGAATTTAGCAGCTTGAGTGGTAGCTTACAGAATCTGTCATATTCAACAAATCTTGAACCAGAACCCTAAATTTGATCATAGTCACATGGACAGAAGCACAGAAACTCCTCTCCAGACCAAACCACTTACCAAATTATGATGGGAGCAGCCATGTGATAAACCCTCATTAGCTAACAGTCCTTCAGTGAGTTTGCATTTGTACCTTTCCCAAAATGTGTTTTTCTCCTAATACGAATATGTCATCACAAATAAACTATTTTAAAGGTATTGGAGGAAACAGGGATTTACAAGAATCATTTGATTAAAAAATATTAGAAGATGGGGCTAGATTAGTGGCTCAGTGGTTACAGTGCTTGCCTGGCATGCTCAAGGAAGTGGGTTCGAACCCCAGCACGAGGTGTTGGAGCAATGAAAGCCACATGAAAAACTAAATAAAATTGATTCTCTCTTTCTCTCTCTCTCACTGTTCCTCTCTCTTTAAAAAAATTAATAGACATTTTGAAATTCAAATAATTAGTTTATACTAAATTGATCTTAAAGTTCAGATTTTTGCACAAACGGCTTCCTTAAAGTGGAGCATGCCTTCATAGCTATAAGGCTATCTTTATCAGCCATATAATATGGATCTAGAATTAACACTAAGAATTTCTTCCTAAAAGTGGTATCAACGACAGAGAATCCAATTTCTAGCAGTAGATCATTCCTTCCAATACTCCCACAAGCCGTCTTCTTCATTAACTTATCATTTGCAGTTTAAAATATCTACATGCACCTCTGCAATATTCCAATAGTTAGTCCTCCGGGGTTTGCAAGCCAGATTGAACATCTGGATTTTGCAGTGAAACCTAAAGGTCACTAGATTCAGAGCGGTAGAAGTAGATGGATAGATGGGCACAAGATAACACGCAGCCACCGAGACAAACAGCTCCTGCTGGCCCGGGCCAGCCTCTGAAAGCTCAGACGCGTCAGACCACATGGATATCTGCTGAAGGATGAATTGTTATATGGCTTTGGAAAAAGTCACTGTTTCCTTTTCCTCCACTCCCACTTGGCATTTTGGAGCCTGCTGTCAGGATTCACACCGATTTTTGGCTTGATTTCTAGGGCATTTTTTTTCCTACTACAGTTGAGCTTAAAGAAAAATAGCACCAAGAAATTGTTAAGAAGAAAGGAAATCATGCTCCAGACGGTCTTAAAGAACTCTAACCTGACCCAGAGCCCAAGAAAAGGCCTTTCATTTATACAGCATTGATGTATAAATGTATAAATGATTCCTTTTGATGCTGAAAGCTACAACTGAATAAGTGTTCTACATGTCCCTAAGAACGCACCTTAGCCTGCACAGGGTGGGCGCATGAACATCTGTGTTCCTTTGAAGACGTCCTGTCTTAGAAACATCAGGGAATGACCTTCCAGTTCCTTAACTGTTGCTCTGATGAAAGACATTTCAAAAATTGAGAGATGGTCAAGTTCAGTGGTAGAGAGCTTCTGATAAACTTGCTTTGAGAAACATTTTTCCTTCACTGCATTAAAATGCTGAGGAAGATGAAGCCCCAGACAACGGACAACGGGGGAATGTGGAAAGGACCGCCCTGCAGGTGGTGGGGATTCGGGGAAGCTGCATTTGTAATGTGCTTTTAGTTACATGTTACACAAAATCTGAACTCAGATGAGCTTAAGCAAAGAACAAAGGAACAGCGATGTATGAGAAGGCTTCTGGGGTAATGCACAGATGAAGGGACCAGGAAAGTGTGCAAGGACTGGGACCTGGGGCCTGTGACTTGATATCAATGGCTTTTGTCCATTTTGCCTTGATATTCGCCTGCACCTGTTTTTACTTCATCTGTCCTGGAGCACACAAGTGTTAACCCATGAGGAAAGGAATGTGGCCACAGGCAGTTTGAAGTCCAATTACAAAAGGAACATACATTACCTTTCCTCTTGGATCCAGTTAGAATAAAATTCAGGGAAGGAATACAATGAGTTTAGCTTGGGTCTCATTGTTTTCCCTAAATCAATTGCTGAGTCCCAGCTGACTGTGACAGCCTAGCCTGGGTTTCCCAGGGACAGGAGATCAGTGTGCAAAAATAAGACAGAGTGTGGGGATCAGCCAGGCAAGTGTGAAGGACAGTTAACAACAGTCCACTGCAGGAGCTAGAGGGAGTTTGACTGGGTGTTGTCAGTTGGGCTGATTCAACTTAATGCTCCAAATAATGTGCAGTTCAAAGGTGGGACACAAGTTTTAAGTAGGGGAAAGACCTCTCATTGCACTTAAAGAGGGTGCAGGTGGCCTATAGATGTTGCATGACATGGCAAGCCACCTCTACAACCTTGTCTCAAGTGTCCCCCTTGGTCTAGGACCCTGCTCTCACTCAGGTCCCAGAGCATAGTAGGCCCTTCCACTCCAAAGGCTTTAATGCATCTCATTCACTCTGCCTCCCTTGGGTCCTCCTTGTTACTTGCATGGCTAAGATCTTGTCGTCCCTCAGGGCCTGTGGTCCTCAGGCATCACTGAGCACCCTCCTTTAAGCAAGCCTCATCCTCTTCTTTATTAGAGCACTTTGTTTAGTTTTTATGGTACCTCACCAGTTTGCAATTGATATATCTGTTTGCTAAATTGTTCATTCTGCCCTCTCTGATAGTCCATAAGTGTTTTAAGGGTTGGTACTAAGACAGATTCATGCTTCACTACTCCTAGTATTGTGAATGAGCCCTGCTCACCGAGGGACTCAAGAAATATTTGTTGAATGGATGGATAGATAGATGGACACGTTGACCAGATGAATGCAGCTGCAAATGAGGACCAAAAAGGAAAAATGAAAACTAACCTGAAAGGTAGGAAGAGGGCTGCAAAGAGTAAACGGGGGTGGGGTGCCTGCTGCAGGACCATCACAGGGCTGCTGAGATCCCAGCACCAGGGGGCGCTATCTCCATAGAATACAATAATTCTGAGCTCCTTGGAGTTGGTCTAACCCACATCCTCCCACTGTGTGATACATCTCAGCATCTCAGGAACAAAGGAATCAGTCCCAGAGAATCACAGAGCTTTTGGTATGCCTCGAACTTCAGGGAAGTCCTGCTTAAACCATCTGTGAGGAAGGAGCATTGTTAGAAAATTATTTCCAATTCATTGCTCACCAAAACGTTTGTTAACTACAAAACTGAAAAAAAATTGTGAAAAGAAGAAAAGAAATAACAGAATTCATGCCAATAAAAGTTCATATTTGTAACTAGATTGAATTTACATATATATATATATACATATATATGTATATATGTTTATATATAGAGTTTCTGAACATTGTAGCCAACAATTTTAAGCTGACACGGTTCCTGAACCACAGCTAGTGTCTCTTTAGGGAGAAGTCAGATCAGAGTAAAGGACTAGGGTGGGCTTCATAATACCCCTCTGCTTAGTCCTCACTATAATCCTACGAGAAGGGCTGGGTAAGAGCCGAGTCAGATACCATCTTATTTACTATTTGAAAATTTTTTCATCATGGATACTCTTTTGCATTAACTTTAACTTTACTAAAACTGTGTATTGAAATGTTATTTTCTTGATTACTTAATTTTTTGAAATCCTTTTAAAATTTGCGTAAATCCCTCACTTCTCTTTCCCTAGTCCAAATGACCAGTGAAAAGGGATAAGATTTGCCATTATATATAGAGAAAAATGGGGTACAATAACAGTGAGTAAATAGCTGTACCACAGGCCCAACCCCAAATCCACACCCTTTCTATTGTACAACCTACTTCTCATGGTGAGCATCTACCATCCATGCATTCATTCACTTGCAATGACATCAAAGATTGACAGTAAGTGTGTGCTACAGGTAAAACTGGCAGTAAGTTTGGAGAGTAAGAAGGGGCCGCATGATAGGCAAACTTGAAAGGGGATAAGGAAAGACATCCTAGGTCCATTGGAGAACCCAAGTGATGCGTGGCTATGTATGTAGGGCTGGGGGAGGGATAAAGAGGAAAACTCAGTAATGAGAATCTGGAGTGAGGACAACTGGTACAAGGAGACATGGAAATGCAAGAAACTGGTAAAGGAAAGAGCAGAAGGCAGGCAGCATCTGCGAGCTCAAGGACAGGAGGAAGGAGGAAGGCGGGAGTAGGCGGAAACAGCAGTCAGATTCTCAGCAGCACTAAAATTGTCCCTGCCACTTGGCAGGAGTGAGTTCAGACGTCGCAGATCCAAGAGCCTTGTCCTTTTCCCCATTCATGTAATTGCACAAGGAGCCAATTGGTGAGGTTATGGACCAAAGGATTCCTTGGCTAATATCCCTTGTATCTTCTGTGGTGCTTTAAGCCCTCAAAGCATTGTTTATTGAAGTAATGATAACGGCACTGAGTTATTTCTGCCAGAGTGGACCATAAGACATTTAGCCTGGCTGATTAAAAAAGTATATGAAGTGCAGTTGAAGCACACATAATGCCTCTTAAAAATCAATTTAGAATCTAAATGAATATTTGACAGATAGTATGACTCAGTCTTTAAAGACCCTACTGGAACTCACTTTATTACTGTTTACATTTACAATGAAAAAGAAAGATCCTTATACCATGCCACCCTTATAATTCTCTGAGATTTTTTTCACCTACATTTTGCATTTGATTCTTTCAACAATTCTATAAAGGGCAGGAATTACCATTCTCATTTTGCAGAAGTAAAACCTGAGACCCAGAGAGGTACAGAAATTGTCCCACATGTGCTAAGTGGGAGAGCTGGCCCTGGGCCCATTTCTCTTGACCATTCTGTCCACTGATTTCCAGTATCCCACTGGAAGCAAGCTGTGTGTGTGGTTTTAAGCAGGCTGTGTGTGTGGCTTTTCTGGAAGGGCGTCATGATGACCATCTCATTATCCTTTCTTAGGGATGTGCTGAAGGATGATTGTTCAAAGATCAAGACTTCCCGTGGAGAACAGCTGCAGAGTCATGGACTTGGGGTCACACAGACTTATCAAGACACTAACTCCCAGAGTCTCTTAGCTAAAAAAGGGTAGCAGGTGTCCCTATCTCAGTAGGTTATTGGAAAATATTATTGTCCAGCAGAAAGCGGAGTACAAAAGTGACTGAGAGGGAAAAAAAGAAAAGAGAAGGAGGCACAGGGTGAATGAGTCGGGAAGAGGAAACAGAGGCACACAGTTTGAAATTAGCACGAGTCTTGCAAGCATCTGAGCACTAGAGTCCATCCTTCTGAATGCCAGGGCACTGTGCTGCACACATTTGAGAATATGGCTTATTCCACAACTATGTTTTTGAACACCTATTGTGTGCTGAACACTGTTGTAGATACCCTAATGAGGAGGCACATCAGGGTGGCTCTCTACTCCCCCTTCTGAGGGCCTCCCAGGGACAGAGACCACTGCAAACAGGCACTCGTCCCTGGAGGTTCCACCTTTCGAATGAAGCCACTTCCCTTCCAGGAAGTTCCTGCTTTATTTTGCTGCACTCCTGCTTGTCTTTGTAAATGTGCAGAAGGCAGTGACAGAGTGGGCCTTTGCACTGCCAGAGCCTTTCTACGTATGTTAAGCCCCACCTGGGCACCCTTCCTTGTGGGATAGTGGATCTTGCAGGAGCCTGAGCCAGCAACCGCTCTGCTGTGTGTAAGTTTTACTCCAAGACACTCTAGTTTATTTTTTTATTTATTTTTAAGAGGGACAGTAAGCAAGAAAGAGAGAATCAATTTTATTTAGTTTTTCATGTAGCTTTCGTTGCTACAACACTTTGTTGTGTGCATTGCACTGGTGCCGGAACCTGCGTCCTCAAACATGCCAGACAAGCCCCGTAATCGCTGAGTCACCGCTCCAGCCCCTCTAGTTTATATTTATAGCACATGATACTTGTGGCATGTATGTCTATGCCTTTGTTTGAGAATCCAAAGCTAACATTCCTGTGGATGAGGAAGACAACACAATTAAGTGAACTATGCTGCCATCAGATCCTCCCAACTTTATTCTAAATGCTCAGGTGTAAACTCCTGCAGGTTAGAGAGTTTGGATTCTCATTCAACCACATCTGATACAAAACCATGAGCACTCTCTCCATATGTAGCAATGCTAAGGGGTTGGGGCCTTGGTAAGGATAGTTTGGGGACCCTAAGGATAAAAGATTTTCCAAATTATAATCTGGTGGTAGACTGATCCTGCAGAGTAACAGCTAGGCTCCTGGGAAGAGCTCTCAATTGGTCATTGCTTTGTGGGTAGTATATTGATGTACTCTGAGAGCTTAGACCTCAAGGCTACTCAATGATCCATGCACTGTAGGGAATAAAAATGGAGAAGACATGATTGCATCTGGGAGGAGGTGACAAACTAATAAGTAGAAAGGGACATGGGATGAATGTGATGTGAATATTTGTGTACTTCACGTTTGTGGGTCAGATTCCCTCACCTGTGTGCTCTCGGCTTCTCTAAAGGGCTTTGACTACCATCTGCAGCCTGGTCAATCCCCAAAACCTTATCTGTCAGCCTGGGTCTTCTGAGCACCACATCCTTCCATTCAGTTGCATCCTGAGTATCTCCAAGTGTGTTCCAGAGACTCTGGGCATTCTTCCTTCCCTTTTCTCAGTCTTCACTTAGATCCTCACCATCAGCCCTGCTGCTCAGGCTAAGAACCAAGAATCAGTCACCCTCAGTCTTTCCCTCGTCCTTTCTTCCTACGACCAATCTGTCACCAAACCCTGCCAAGCCTTGCGTTTCTGGCCTCATAGACTCCCTCTCTACACCCCCTCTGCCTCAGATCCAGCCCCAGCCCTCTTAACTCATACTTACAGTAGTTTACTGACTTTTCAAATGATTCAGGTCTCCTGTTAAAGTCAGTTAAGAAGACTTTACTTAAGGAAGGAACAATTATGTGTTAGGTATGAGACTGCTGTAATGGACTCTTACAGTGGGGGACAGCTGGAACTTGCTGTCTGAATACAAGAGAAGTGGAGGTGGGCAGGGTGGGGGTCAGTGCATGAACATTTCAAAGGGAGTGAAGCAGACTCTGGCTAAACAGACTTTACAGAATAGTTGCTGAGGGCAAGGTAGGGTGGTATGATAGGGAGAGTGGAGGAAAGGAATTTGATCAGATAGCAAGGGTGATCAGATACAGGGTCAGGGTACTTTAGCAGGATTCATGCTAAAATTGACCCAAATGACCAGAGTCACTGAAACAAGGGCAGAGGCCACTCCATTAGCCCTCCCTGTCCTCCCCATTCTGTACCACTGTGTTGTACATTTAAACCAATGTCTCTCCAGTTCCCAAAGGTTGTAGGAAAAGGGCCAACCTCCCAAATATAGCTCAGTGCACTCGTTTTCTCTCTCTCCCTCTCTCTCTCTCTCCCTCTCTCTCTCTTTATCTTCTCCCAGTCATCTTTCTGGAAAGAATCTATGTCTGGCCCCATTAATGTTCCCACCTAGATTCAAATATAACTCATCTTTTGAAGGCTAATTTGAAAATGCTGCCCTCTTATGAGCCTGAAGCACCCCTGCCCACATCCAAGTTCCAGCGTCACAGAGCTGCTGCAAAATCACCTGTCCCAAGTCCCCCTGCTAAGGAGACTGTGGATTCTAACAATATGATTTTGTTTATCTTTGCCTGCTTGTTTCCTATTAGATTGTGAACTCTTCAAAGAGCTTTCTATATCTTTATGGCCTAGAAGTTGATCCATAACAATAATATTATTGAGAACAAAGAATGATGATAATACTGCTCACTTGTATGGGGCTTACTCTGTTTTGGGGGCACTCGTGTATTTTCAAAAATATCTCCATAAGAATCCTGTGAAATAGATACTATTACTGTTCCAGTTTTACAGATGAATGAAATGAGGCAAAGATGTTAATGCACTAGGCAGATATCACACAGCTAGTGTGTGGCAATGCTGTTTCCAACTCAAGACGACAGCCCCTGCCCTGTGCCACTAAGCTTCACAGCACCATGCAACAAATTTTGGACATGGCCACCTGAACCAATGATTAAGACACCTGATCAAGAGTGATGAGCAAGATGGAAATGGCTAAATCCAAGGGCCATGCTGGCACAAGGTGGGTGACATCAGCGTGGAGATGGTGTTGTAGATGAGGGCATGACTAACAACCCTAGAAAGACTGCTGCCTCTTCCGGGGAATACCAAGCCATGGAGCATGGCTGCAGAACAGCAGAGCAAGAATTAATCCAAGTGAACGGACATTTCCTTTGGAAGCTAAAAGTATTTTCATCACTTGGTGCTACTCTCAGGCCTGCAGCATAAGTTTTGTGGGACCTGGGCACTTCACCTTTGTGGGTCCCTTCCCTATAAACAGTATTAGCAATTAACATTTTAAAACTGTGTTTGCCATAAGGATGAACTTGTTATATATTGAAATATTTTATTTGACCCAGAAGTTCATTGGTTTTCCTCCTGATGATAAAAGTGTTTTTTTTTTGTTTGGTTTTTTTTTTTTTTTTTTTTTTTTTTTTTTTTTTTTTTTTTTTTTTTTTTTTTTTTTTAGTGGCCCTGGAGCATCGTGGGCCTTGGATATGGTGTCTTCTGTGCCTAATCAGGAGAATGGTCCCATCTTCTCTCTTAATCATGCACATCAGTGAGGCCCTTGGAAGTTCTCTCTCAGAACTGGACTAAAGGTAACTCTGCCAGGGTTAGTCCTCCAAGACCATTGTTTATGATCACTTTTCTTATTTGCAAAGTAAGAAAATAGGGTCTATTACCTCTGAGGAGCTTTCTGAGTAGAATTTGGATTCTAATTGCTGTTTGTGAGGTACCTAACAGCTCATAAATCTCTGTTGAGCGTATCATCCAATTTAGTTCTCACAAATTCCCATTGTTCACATAAGGGAAACTGAGGCTGAGGAAGGCAGGCTGCCTGGCTTCACAGCTCACCTGTGGCAGAGGCTGAGGTGAACACAGTCTTCTACCTCTCATCCCTGCTCAGCAGCAGTGGGTTTGGCCCTGGGGAAGAACCCCTTGGATGAGAGAGCTGCTCAAATGCATGTGTGGCTTCCATGGTCACACGCGATGGGTCATGAACTTGGAGTCGACCACGTGGTAGAGTGGGAACCCTGCCTGGGGTTGCACCCAGAAAAAGAGGTTCTATTTTTTGTTATTGTTGTTGCTATTAGTACCAGGTACTTAACCCAGGTTTTGCTTAACCACTGAGGCATGTTTCCAGCCCTTTTTATTTTGCAACAGGATCTCTCCAAGTTCCTTAGGGCCTTGCAAAGTTGCTGAGGTTGAGCGTGCAACCCTCCTACCAGCCTCTCTAGCTGCTGGAATTACAGGTGTGTGCTACCACGTCCAGCTTGAAAAGTAGGCTCTTTTATTTACTTAATAATAATAATTACTGTTGTATCTATTTCATAGGATTCTTGTGGAGATTTTTTGAAAATACACATGTGCCCTAATAATGATAATAATTATGAAGTAAATAAAAGATAATAGTGATTATTATTATTATTTTTCAGTGCCAGGGGTAGAATCCAGGGTGTGTGAGCATGCTAGGCAGGTTCTGAACCTCTGAGCTAGAGTCCCAGCTCAGAAACTGGGGTTTATTTCAGCTTTTACCATTATCATAGTCATGCATTCTGGGCGTAGGATGTCAACATATGAATTTGGGGAGAGGAGACAGCACAATTCAGTTCATAGAGCTTTTCTAATACTAATACAAGAAGGGGGCATAACAGAACATTTGGCACAATAACCTAAAATTCAATGAGGAAGTTCATATTTTTAAATGCCTTCACAAAGAGTGAATATTTGGCTTTCGAATGATTGATGTCTTAGGTTAGATTTTCTCCCCCGCTACTGAAGGTTAAAACCAGAACCTCTCACATGCCAGAAAAGTGCTCCCCAGCCTATTTTTTTTTTCTTTCTTTTTTTTTCTTTGAAACAAGATCTCACTAAATCACGGAGGCTGGCCTCAAACTTGGGATCCTCCTGCTCCAGTCTCTTGAGTCACTGTGATCCTGGGCGTGCACCACCGGGCCAGCCTTCTTGGCTTGGTTCTTGCCCTTGTTTATGTCCAGTGGTGGGTGGAGAGCTGGATTCAGATGCTGAACCCTTCTCTCATCTTCCTCCAGACCCAAGGCAGTGGATCAGGCTGAGGGGCCCAGCTGGGACCCCACTGCAAATGCTGCATTTTTCAGTCCCTGTAGTGTCTCAGGCACTTTGCTGGATCAGAGAGGCTCAGGGGAAGAAGACAGAGGTAACGGGTCACACTGCCACTGGCCTGAGAGTTGAAGGGAAGGCAGTTCATGGTAAGAAAATGATGCAGATAACACAGGGAGGGACAGCAGGAAGGGGTAAAGCTGGGTTGGGCGTCCTCCCTCTTTCTCTCAGGGCTGGGCTGGTCTTCTCCTCTTTCTTCTCTACTCCATGAAAAGGGAAATCAGGGGCTGGGGTGTATCTCAGTGGTGGAGCATTTGCTCAGCCTGTACAGGGACCCTGGGTTCCACTCCCAGGACTGCGAGGGGGATCAAGGATGGGGGGATAAAACCATATAACAAAAAACAAATATTTGATTCTATGATTTCCTAATAAAACTTCTAGTTGGCCTGACTAGTCGAATAAACCTTCTTCCCTCTCACTTTTGGTTAGGCTAATAAGAAAAGCAGCATATTAAGGAAATTTAGGCATGAATTTTATCACTCCCTAGGTAGTTCCAGGCAATAGAAGGGGAGGCATTACTAGGAAGTTTCAAAACTCACACTACTTTGAAATTATCACGTAAGAATTGTCACAGGGGGACCCAGTAAGACTGTGATTTCTCCTTGTTTTACACCGCAGGACTGAAAAGGGAGTTGAAGGAGATTAATTACATTCCCTGCTAATCAATGCAAAGACATATTTTTCTGCTTCTCCATCTCATAATTTTTATTTCATCTAGTTTGGGCTTTTTTAGGGTTGCCAGATGTCCCAGTTTCAGTGGGACAATCCTGCGTTTTGAAGGTACGTCCCATCTGCTCTTGAAAATATTTCTGTTCACTGCTCTCTCGTCGGCTGTAGGGTTTTTAGAGCTGCCAGCCAGAGTACGGCTGCTGCAGAGAAGATGATAAATTATTGTAACACTATAAAAAAATCACTCACATCCACCAGTATCTCACCTCAGCAATGCTGTGAATTAATTCTGCAAGAATGTTTGTCATGAAAGGTGAATCTTCAGATCTCCAGATGGGAATTTGGAGCTCTTTCCACAATGGCTGCAAGAAGATGCGGAGCAAGCAGGAAGCAATATGTGGAATGATTGCTGGACTGGCCACTGGAGCACCTGTCTCCATTCTCCCAAAAAGTAACATTAAGTTAATAAGGTAAAGAACTGACTGTTGTTTGAGCACCCACTGTCTATCCAACATATAATGCCTGTCACTTCAGATAAAATGCCTGAATAATTTCTAGAGTAACTTGAATAGCATAGGTTTTAATCCCGTTTTATAGATAAGGATGTTGAGGCTCAGATCCACATATCCAGAACTCTTGGTGTGAAATTCCATGACAGAACTCACTTTTCTCATCTATTAAGCAGAAATAATAATCATCTACACCTTGTAAGGTGTGAAACAGAAGCTGATGAACAGATTCTCCAAAGGCCCCTCCCAGGGCTGGTGTCTCCATGGGGGACTCGTTACTGAAGGCCCTGTGCTTTGGAAGTTGTAAATGGACAAGTCATACTGAGAAAGCATCCTCAGCTCTGGAGTTTGTGCTTTTAAACTTGGCCTTAACCTGGATGTTAAGCCTGGAACTGGCAGAGACAAGCTACATGACTCAAGGGCCCTGGATCCAAATTATTTTTATGCTTCTTATTTTTATATTTCTCATTTCTTGCAATTGAGGGATTGAGACTTCTGCACTTCAGCCATCATCTGAGTAGGGCCACAAGTCACACTGCTCACAGCCTCTGTGACTTAGGGAGAGTGAGTTTATCATGATTCTGATAACAGAGTGAGAGCTTCACTGCAGAGCCCAGGCAGGGCAGATGAATGGTGGCTGCTATCCCAGGCAATGGATGAATGTTGGAAACTGTGCAGGGGAAGCGCTACACCAAGAGGCAATTGAGAGTGTTCTGGAATCCTACAGAAAAGGCACTGAATGATTTCATTAATATACATTGTCTAGTTTTCATCACACCAGTAGGAAAGAGAGCCGGTGGTCTCCTGCGTGGGCCGTCGTCGGCGTATCTAAGTAACACATGTGCAAGTGGAGGAGCGATCCCAAAATACGACCAGCACGTCAGCTGTCATCACTTTGGACGTCCTCCTGGCGGAGCACCCACGGCCTACTCATTTTGTTGTTTTCCTCTTGCCCTTCATGAAGGCATTTTCTCTCACTAACAGTGAAAAGCTTTTTCTCAGATTTCAGTTCCTTTCAGGCGTATCCTCCTCAGCCTCTCTGCCTCTTGCTTGGGTTAAGAAGTTTTCATCTTATGAACTGTGGAAGTGCTCCAGTGGCTCCCTAGACCTGCAATGATCACTTCAGAAATGTGTGTACTTGTGCACATGTCCATGCCATCAGATTCCCAAAGGGATCCATGGCATCAGCATGGCTAAGATCCAGCGGGGCAGCCAATGTTCTATTGGAGAAGTATGAAGAGTTCTTTCCCTAATTCTCTGAGTTACCATGAGCAGGATTTTTAATTCCAAAAATCCTTTGTATTTTCATCTGTAAAATGGATTGGATCTGTTTCTCCCACTCGTTCCATGACCCCTTGAATTCTTAACCCTGGTGCCCTGGGCACGCAGATTTTCTTTCTAGTTCTAAATGCTCTGTTCCCTCCCAGCCTGATCTGAGGTCACATGTTAATTACTCAATTTCTGATCTTTACTAATTCTCCCTCCCCACTGTACAATTATTTTGTATTTGCCTGCCTGCATCCCCTCTCGATGCAAACTCCCTCTGAGGAGTCGTAGCTGCATCTTATTCATTTACCAATGGTGTCTAGCAGTGGGAATGAATGAAAGCAGGCATTCATAAAGTTGTTGATGGGATTCGGTTTATTTAAATTTCCACCCACCCCACCACCTGCTCCAGAGAGAACAAAGAATCTAGACCAGCATTGGGGGACTGACCGGGACATAGAGAAGTGGGGGTGTGGGTGATTGCCTGCTAACGTTAGCCTGCAGAAGGTTATGTGAATGGCTGGTTAAAAATAGGCATCACCCTTAAGCTTCTGGCTCCTTTTAGAATGGAACGCTGAAACTGCGCTTTTAACACACTCCTAAATTTTTACAGGCCATGGTTTGGTCGGAGTGGGATGAGGGATCTCTGACATTAGTAAATTGGAGGACAGCTGCACACTCTTCCTGAGATCAGGAAAATCTGTCCTGTTAAGGCAGGACAGAAGTCTTTACAGAAGGATCAGTTGTGTTTTCTTGATTGTCCTCTGGGTGGCGCTGTGCAGATGTTTCAGCTAAACAAAAGGACCCTCTCCACTCCCAGCCCAAGGCTCTTGAAAACTCAATTCTCAGGGATGGACTCTCGTGGAGATTCAGCTGTGGGCCAGGATCACCACCAGGGATTTATATGAGGCAATGTCTAACAAGTATAAGGTTCTTATCCTAATTTCTCTGCCCAATCTGATTGTGGGTACAAATGTTTCAAAGGCAGGATGCTGTGTTAGGGTCTCCAAGGTGCCTCTCCCTGCTTACACAATGAACTGTCCAGGTGACTGGCATTCAGGGACTCCCCTCATCTCTTTCCTCTTTGGCTGCCGCTTGTAATTACAGAAGTAATGCATGTTTTTGTAGATGATTTCAAAAAAAGCACACAAACAAAAATAATTTTTAAAAGTCATCTGAAATCACACCACCCACAGCCAACCACTGTTAACATTTACTGCATATCCTTAAAAGGATTCTGTTTGGTAACCTGCTCTTTCTAACTTAACAATACAACAGGAGCACTTTCCAGGGTAAGGACCACATTTAAATACTTTTTAAAAGTTGCATAGTATTATAGTATTCCATTTACAGATGGACTATACTTTTTTAACCAATTCCATATTGTGAGACATTAGCATCTCTGTTTCTTCCATCTCTCTCTTTAAAAATCTTTGACTTTTATTGCCAAAAAAGCATTCTTGCAATTACCCAGTTGCTCTTTTGGATGTTTGTTCGATAATTTCCTGTATTACCAATTCCTCGAGGTAGAAAGTCTGGATGAAAGATGACGTGGAGGATAGCAGTTCCCTATTGTTACTGTTTTCTGTAAAGGTTTCCCATTTGACTCACACCACCAGGGAAAGAGAGGGCAGGAGGCACCTCCCTGAAGAAACTCTGAAATCTTCTGAGAATCTGCCTTGCTACTAGTTGGGCAGGATTCTGCACTAACTCAGCTTACCAGCCCTGTCCCCTAAAGGAGGAGGAGAACTGTGGCTATGGAAAATTTACACAGAGGGCCATCAATTCTGTCTTATTCTGACAGAGCTGTCTCCATGCAAGACTACCCATCCTCCCCACCCCTACCTCTTGAACTTATGAGGCTGGAAATGTGCTGGAATTACCCTCTGTTCCAAGAGAAATGATGTAGGCAGGGTGGTGGTGATGCCTGAAGTGGTGGCTAATGTGAATTCAGTGTCAGACACGTAACTGCCTCATCTCTCTTCTGGACAATGATGGTGACTATTTTCTCCCACCATACTGAATTCCCCAGGTCTGAGCAATGTGAGAGTGGCTGGGACTTCTTTTTTACTTCAGTGTAAGCATTCAACCTGCAATAGGGATAAAGGAGAGCAGGCTTACCTGGCCAGAATGGAGATGCTGTACAGCAGTGAGGTTAGAATGGAGGAAACATAGTAACAGAAAACCACAGGAGCATACCACCTAAAGACCAAGAAAGGAAATGAGTCATATCTTTGTTGCCAAAGAGTACCAAAGGAAGTGGTAAAAGATGTACAGTGTCAAGAACGTGAATCTAATAGTTTAGGAGCAAGGAGAGCTGGGCAGAAGCCCTTGAACAGTCTGGGAGTCTTGTTGCTTAGAGTTGGCTTTTATCCATCTACGTGGATGTGGTGCCTGGAAGGATCACATAGGCCCCCCATACACACACTCACTGGTCCCCTGCTGAAGGGGCCAAGGGCAGAACAAACTGGCAGGTAGAGCCATCTCCCTCAAGGGCTCAATATTACAGCCATCACAGAATAGCCAAGCACCAGATCTAAGCTTGGGTAGCTGGGATTCCGGAGAGAAGGGGGAATATTTCCTAGAGTTAGGCATAACCTGTTAGGGGAGCCATGTCTCTGGTGAGGGAGGGAATCCACTTTTAGATCACGGGAAGCCATGTGTACATTTCTGAAGTTCAGCTCCAACACACTGGCAGCAAAGCACAGGTCCCAGAGAGTCAGAGTTGTACCTTCCTCACAAGAGGTGCCAGGCAGGCCTGTCAGCATTACAGCAAAGTGGTGGGAATGAGATGTGGCTGGCTCTGCACAGGGAGAGGGAGACCAAGCAGGATAGGAAATTATGAACATGGTATAATTTCAACTCTGCCGAAACACTTACACACACACACACAGAAAAGGTATCAGAAGGAAGCAAACCAGTGCTTGAAGAGTGTGGGGGAAATTTTGGACTTTGATCTAGTTAGTCAGGTGATCTGGACCACTCTCTGTCATTGGCAATGAGTCTCCTATTTAAGGAAGTGGAAGCAGCCATCCCTGTACTGCTGGCCCACCGGCAGTAAGAACCAAGTGGAGCCCCAACAGGAGCACTAATGGGACCCAGGAGATGGAGGAAGAGACACAACATGGAGCAGAGCAAACTCGTGTCCCTTGCCAAGGATTACTGACCACTGCTGACCTTTCTCTAGCTGTCTTTCACGTCTTATTTTCACTCTGACTTCCTCCATGGTAAACAGTTTGTGCCCTTTCATGACCAAGCTAGCTTATCAGTTGATTAATTAATGGATTACCATGGGGTAGACGTGGCAAATGACGTCAGCCAGAGTGTAATGATTACACTGAGGCTAACTAAAGAGTCAACCACATACAGCTTTTATCCCTCGGTGCAGATTTAGCCATTGTCATGTACTCTGTAATTCTCTGATTTAAACATACCTTCAAGAGTTGTTAGAAAGAAGCCGAGGGCTGGGTAGCACACACCTGTAATCTCAGCAACTGGGGAAGCTGAGGCCTGAGGGTCACAAGTTCAAAGCCAGCCTTAGCAACTGTGAGGTCTAAGCAACTTAGCAGGATCCTGTCTCAAAATTAAAACAAAAATAAATAAATAAAAAGGGCTAGGGATGTGGCTCAGTGGTTACGTACTCCTGGGTTCAATATCTGGTACAAAAAAAAAAAAAAGAGCTGTTAGAAAGAGATATTCAGACTGGGGGACCCAGCTTCTGATGGGAAGCAGCTTGGATGGAGAAGGAAAGAGCAGGCATGAAGAGGGATGGTTTGGAGTTTAATCCCAGCCCTCACTCCCACCTGCCAAATTACCAGCTGTGTGAGCTGGAGCAAGTCTCTCTGAGCGTCCGTTTTGTCATTTTAAATGGGTATATAATACGTAGCTTCCAGGTAAATGCATTTTATATCATGTGAGAGCTAGAGAACCCAGTACCAGAGTGACAGCTGCATTTTGTCCTCTCCTCCACGCCCCGCCCCCTAAGTTAGTGCATATAAATTATTCCTAAGAAGATGGCTCTGTCACAGTAGAGCTCCCCAGTCCAGAGCCACAAAGACTGAGGCAACAGGAGCCATTCTCGACTTCCTCCTCTGCCCCTCTCTGCACCTGGTCTGGATTTCACTCGTGGAATTCACTGTGAACTAGCTCCCCCCTCCCAGTCTGAAGCTTCAACTTTGTTAAGTGCCATCTTTGTTCCATTATTATCCCAGGGTGAATGCTAAGAAGTTAATTGGTGCTCAGAAATACCATCCCTTAATGTGAATATTGTCCTTACTTGACAATATTAAAAAGTAGCAAAGCTGTTGCTGCTCCTAAAATATATATTCCATCAGCTCTGAATTTCCAAAGACCAGTTCATCTGGTGAGTTGCTGTGTCTAGTAATTAATCTTTTCTTTTAGAAACTTCTTTTTTCTTTTTCTGTGAAAAAGTGAGCTTTTCTGCTTGACCTTCAAATTAGACCAGATAATTTTTTCCCTCCTTTTTCCAACCTTGGCCACTAAGCTCTAATTCTAGTTAATAAGAAACGAAACTTTAGTACCTCTTGTGATCCATGGTTTCATGCTTTATTTGTTTGTTTGTTTTGTTTAAACAGGGAATTAAACTCAGGAGTGCTTTACCACTGAGCTATATCTCCAGTCCCTTTTATTTTTTCATTTTAAGACAGGATCTTACTAAGTTGCTTAAGGCCTCACTAGGTTGCTGAGGCTGGCCTTGAACTTGTGATCTTTGTGTCTTGGCCTCCCTAGTTGCTGAGTTGGATTTTAATGTAACAATTCCCAAAGCCACCTGGGCAGTTCTATTTGCCTATTGACACGTTAAGAGCCAGACTTTCCTATAGGTCAGATACCTGAAGGTAGTTTTGGAGCAGTACAGTTGGTTTATGTAACAACAACATTGAAATCATGGTAGCAGCAATATCATTTTAACATCATCTCTGAACAATAGAGGCTGAGTATTCAAGAGATCTCTAGCAATTATGAAGGCAGGGAGGGAGTTCTCCATCACCACCTCCCATTCAATTTCTGTATGCAATCCTTCTTGAGTGGCCATTATCAGATTCTGTCCAATGTGGAAAGTACTTCAAGCCACTTAGATTATTTTAAGGCTCCTATATGATTACAAAAATAGTCAAAATAAGGTCATAGAAATGATGGGTTTTAAAGTTGCTTAATTTAACAAATTAATGTTGCATACCTGAAATACAATGTCATATAATCATGCTATTCCCAAGCGTATAGTAGTAATAAAAATCATAACGGTTTACATTTATTGAGAGTTTAGTATATGCTGGGCTCTACTCAAATCACATTTCCTATATTAGGTCATTTAGTTTGCCCTTCAACCTTGTGAGGTAGATTCTGTTAATGACTGTAATTTCAAAGACAAGGAAGCTGAGACAGATGTGCTCAGGTGAGAGGGAACTGAACACAGATTTACAGGTGTCTTCTTTCCAATCCTGTTTGTGTATTTCTGAGACTGTGTTTTGCCTCAAGTGGAATCAGGAACATAAATCTAAATTTGAGATCATTGATCATTTGTGAGATTCACCCCTACCATGTGCTCTGATCATTTGGAATAATCAGGAGGACATATAACTTTGCTCTAGTGCACCAGGCACATGGCCTCTCGGTGGGGCTGACACTGGCTGCACTCTTCCTCCTGTTTCTGAGTCTCAGCGCAGACACAGGTTCCATCTTCTCCATGGAAGGCAATGAACACTGCTCCAATCTCTTCACATTCTCAAAGGAGAAGCTAGAACATTTACTCAGTGACTCCTCCAATTCTGAACAGCAGCCCCAGAATAAGGCTTGCAGCAGGACCCATTCCATGGAAGCCAGGCTCTCCACTTGGCCTTTTTTAAAAATCAACTCAGCAAGAAAATGGGTTCTTCCTGGACACCACACAATGCATCTCAAACTTTCTCAACAGGAGGAGTGAGCAAAATGGAGAACTGATTTTTTTTGTAGCATCGAACAAGAGGAGGGAGAGAATGAGAGGAAGAGCAACAGCTAGAGTGGGCACTTTCTCTCTGGTCTCATTCACTCCCCAATCCACCCTAGTCTGCCTCTGTTCCCAAATAACTCTACTAAGGACACCGCTGACCTCTATCTCACTTAGTCTGATGGACGCATTTCTTTTCTCACGGTATTGAATCTGCCATTACTTTTTGTACCACTAAGTGTCTTTTATTCTTAAAATAAAATAAAGTCGCTTCCCTTGGCACCTGATCCAGCAGGGTTCTGGTTTTCCTCCCCCTCTGCCTTCCACTCCTCCATAACACAAGCCAGCCCATCCGTTCTGCAGGATTGATTGCTATCCTCTTTCCTTCTCGCTCCCACATTTTCTTTGCTAAGATGTCTCTTCGTTGGCCAAGAATTCAATCACCAATTAAACACAGGTGACTTTCAAATTCTTATCTTCAGACCAGATGTCTGTTTTGATCTCCAAATGCATGTATCCAAAAGAGTACTTTATTACATCCTTTTTGGTTCATCTAAGGTATTCTGTATTCCATTCTTTATGTGCTTCTGAAATCAAGTTTGTGCTCTTTGCACTATGAACCTGGTATTTCAGTGTTTTATTTGCCATCAAATGACCAGAATTTACCATGTTCCTTGCCTTCCCAAGATGCTTGGCACATGGTGTTTCCTCTTCCATAATTAATAAGTACCATTAAATATATGCATGGATCAGGCTATGTGTAAATATGTGTGACTACATATTAAGCAGCAACTCTTGTAGCAACAAATCCCATCTTATCAATTGGTACATTTCAGTCTTAATGACTACTTTCTTTATGTACTGAAAAAGATAAAAATAATTTACTACTAAAAGATAAATGCGAGCTTGCTGTTATATTTCACACAAGTAAACATTTGTCTCAGCTCACACTGCAATTATTTCATTGTAACCTAACTACAGCCTATATTCTAATCTGGATTGCAAACAACTGGTTGAATTTTCTTTATCTGTTTCTTGTGTTTGCACTCAATGGGCAGTGGATTACCCTGAGTTTTTCTGATGGAATCATATAAATTTCATCACTGCCACAGGTCAGCTGTTAGCCTATTTCCTAATCTAAAAACAAGGATTAGAAGTTTGTACAGCTTTATTTCTGTTTAGGTAGAAGCAGGTAAATAAAAGATTCCAAAGGCCCAGTTTATCACTTTCACCCAGATGCAATGCTCAGGTGCAACTTTATCCTTCCAAACATTTTCTAAATATTTAATTTCCCATTTATTTTCACCATCTGTACTCAGGACCAGCTAAGTAATTTTCAGGGTCTGGTGCAAAATAAAAATGCAGGGACCCTCATTGAAAAGTATTCACTAAATTAATACTAAAGAGTAAACTGTTTTACAGAATCACATGGGACTAAATGCTATGTTTTTAACAACTTTACTAATATTTCCAAAGTCATAAATAGCCCCCACTCAAGATTTAAAGCCACTGTCTTCATACTTTTCAGGGAATGGCTAATTATGATTGCTTTTGTGTTAACAGTTTAAAAACTAATGCTTTGCTGTCATGTTTATCCTGTTAACATGTTCCCTGCCTGATGAATGCCTTGTCCAGTCACTTGCCACCTGTCACCATGGATGTCTGAGTTGCCCTGACCAGCAAGATGCCATTACACATGAAATCCACAATCAAGCCCTGCTTCTGTTGGGGTCCTTATAAAAAGGCCTCTGGGGAAAGGTCCTTGACTGCTGTCCCCATTCTACGCCCTATATCAGCTGGAAGTAGCCAGAATGGTCATCACCCATTTTTCCCTAACAGCAGTTAGGGATACTTCATCAGAGTTGGGAATGAGACAGATTAGGAGAGACAGTGAAATGGCTAGGTAGTCAGGACAGAGGGTCCCTATCCAAGAGATACCTGGTAGAGGCAGAGAGTGATTGACAGAGCATGCTCAGGGCCTTCAAATGCAAAAAGACCTTGAGGCTCACTCTTATCCCAACTAAGAGATGCGGGTGGTCACAGGTGGATACAAGTAAGTATTTGCCACCTTTTGTTTTAACCAATGGTGCTCCTGACCAGTTTCAATGCCTGTTTTACATAGATTTTAACCAATGGAGTTGATGCATTTCTCAATGCCTGCTTTGCATGAATGTTAATTATGCTCACACCCCAAATCTATATAACCTCTGGCCTAACCTCCATTAGACAGTGTCCTGCCTCCAGGTACCTCTCTGCCTTGAGGAGTCTCTGTTCTTCTTCCTAAATAAACCCTACTCCTTTTACTCCTCCAAAAAAAAAAAAAAAAAAAAAAAAAAAAAAAAAAAAAAAAAACAAAGAAAGAAAAGTATTCAAATTTTAAAATAGCAACAGCCAAGCTTCAAACCAAGTATGGGATCCTTCCCCCTGTGTCACCACTCTGGCCACCACCCATGGAGCAGGCACTACCTAAACTTTTAAATTTTCTTTAAAAATCTTACATTGTAGCATCACATTTCCAATTCTTTTGAAAGTTTCAAAAATGTCCTTCCTTAGCTTTTTCTTACCCTACTGTACCAATACTTCAATTCTTCATTCAATAACCACTAAAGGAAGGACTCTCACTGTCTGAGACCTCAGTTAGTCCTGGGGATGCAGAGATGAATGAGTGGTGTATCTTAGCCTCAGAGGGATGGAGGGAGTGTTCAATAGAGCACTTCAGGTTTGAAACTTAAGTCCCCTGGGGAAATAACAGTAGTGTCCCCCTTTTGCTCTTTGATGGTCCATAAGGGTAACTACGAAGCCAAATGCATTCACAACACAAAGTAAATCATATCAAATGAGATATCAATGCTCGTAAGCCATAGCAGGAAAAATTAAGAAGAAATTATAATTTGAGATCTAAAATAAAGAGCAACACAGGGAATGAGCAACACGGCAAAACAGAGAGGCTGAGCCAGACAGATAGTTAAAAAAATATATATATTAAGATTTGTGATGAGGGGCTGGAGCAGTGGCTCTGCACTTATGGTGCTTGCCTGGCGTGCGCGAGTAAGCGAGTTCAAACCCCAGCACCACGTACACAGCTGAGTGTCTGAGCAATGAAAGCCACCTGAGAAACTAAATAAAAATTGATTATTTCTGTCTCTCTCTCTCTCTCTCACTGTCCCTCTCTCTTTAAAAAAAAAAAAAGGATTTGTGATGTAAACCAACATACCAGCTTTTTCAAAGATAGAGGAGGAGATTAAGAAAAATATTCTGGAGAAGCAGAATAGTTCACAGGAAGACATCAATAGGCCAAAAGTAAAAAAACTGTTTGCAGAGTCATTTGCTTTATTCACGTGGCGGTGTTCAATAGACATATGTTCTGAAACACGTATGTAATTAATTTTTAGTAGTCACATTAAAATAAAAAGAAACAGGTAAAATTAATTTTAATAGATTTTGTTTAACTAAATGTATACAAAATATTATTTCTACAAATTATCAATATAAAAATTATTGATGAAATAGTGGCATTGTTTTCTCATACTGAGTCTTTGAAATCTGATGCGTTTTTTACTTTTGCAACACATCTCAATTCAGATGCTAAAATTTCCTCAGAAATAATTGATCTGTATTTAGATTTACAGTAAAAAAAAGTAGATTAACATAACCAAATTGTACTAAATGTACTTAAAATCTTCCAGGAACTGAATCAAATATCTATTTTTAAGTTTAAATTAATTAAAATGAAATAAAATTTAAAATTCAGTTTTTCAACTACTCCAGTTACGTTTCAAGTTCTCAATAGCTTCATGTGGCTAGTTTCTACCATATTGGTCTACCATATTGGACAGCACAGATTTAGAATGTGACCTTGGAGACATCAATTATCAATTAGCAATCTGAAATTTAGGCTTATGGTGTGGACCATAAAATGATTGAACTAGGTTATCTCTCATGTCATTCTGAGTTCTGCAACTTAATTCAAATGAGAGGGGGAGAGAGAGAGAGAGAGAGAGAGGGAACTACAGGATATCTCAGAATCTTCTCTTAAGATCCTGGACCAATTCTGGGCTGGTTTATACATCAATGGCTTTCAGACATTGAAGGTTTTCCAAAACTGTAGAAGGCTAAATCACAGTTGGATTGACTCAATGCAATGTATTGAAAAATTTACCTTGAAGTCATTTTATTGTGGTTTTTGTTGATAATATATGTTTACATGTTTCTTCAGACATTTTTGGAAATCTGTAAGGTGGCTGTACCAGAATCTGTGGCCTGGGAGCATAACGCAGCCCTGCTAGTCCCTCTATCATTATTCATCGGTCCAAAAGTGGTTCCCCTCCTCTCCACATGAGATTGTTTTCTACCTCATCTACCTGTCCAAATGAATTAAATTTATCTTCTAATTTCCTGCATGAGCAAAGAAGCTAAGAAAGTTAGTTCAGAGTTGTATGTGTGCAGTCTTTATTTTATATGGTTATATACAATAACAACCCATACCAGGACCCTATTCTATAAATTTCAAATACTTTTTAATATAAATAATCTCACTTGAATATTTGATACGTATGTCAATGCAAATGAAAGAAACAGAGGCATTTAAAATCGTGTGGCTAACAAACAGAAACATCTGTACTATAAAATATCATCCAGTTCTTTGGTGCTATTTCTAATACATCCCTTGGATCTTCCATGTCAGATTTAAGCTGGGGCAAATGACACCAATTTCACATAGTACGTAATCAAACCTCAACTTGTGTGCCCAAGAAGTTCTGAAACTCAGAGAGCAGCCTTATGGAATATAGAGTATTATTCCACATTAAACTTCTAGCAAGTTTTTTCAGCTTTCCAGAACAAAGCTCTGAATTCAAACTAAGGAACAAAAAACAAAGCTTCCACCACTTGATACTGAACACTGATCCTGACCCCTCAAGCAGCGTGTCAGGCATCAGTGTCTGCAAGGAGTTGTCACTTGAGAATTTTCACATGGCAAAACGATGGAGAATCATTTCCTCACTCTGATTACAGGTAGGAAGCCACTTCTCCCTCCGAATGGAAGAACAAGGAAAGTCACAGAGGTATGATCAGAATCAGGAAATGGCCCTTTATTCCTATGAGCACGAGAAGCAGGGTGAGATGAATTTCACCGGAGATCACGGTGAAATTTTCTCCCATGAGGGAGGAAATTCATTATCAGCCCAGGCTTTCAATTCCCTAAAACATGGAATGTGACAAGTCAAAGGAGAATACCAACAATGTCATCTCATCACTGATGCCACTTCAGAGAGTATAGAAAGAAAATTCAGATTGGCAAGACAGCTACAGCTTCTTCCAGCCATTCCAGGGTTAAGGGGAACAGTACATTTACACTAGTAATAATCATCTTGAAACAAGAAAGTGATATTATGGAAAAAGTGATAATTAGACTAAATGAATATTATTAATTTTAATAACAGTTTTATTATAAAATGATGATGCCAGTGATAGTGAAATGTCCATTTACTTTCTTTTTTCTTGTCTTATTTGCAGCTGGTGAGCTAAGACAGACCTTGAGAAGGTCTGGAGAAGGTCCTCATGAGGAGTCCAGCCTGGACATTGAGGTCAAGTCTTGCCCTTACTCCAGGGCTGCTGGGTTTATCTCCAGCCAGGTTAATCCTAGCCAATGGAGCAGGAAGATACAGAGGATATGAGATTCATGAGTGACTTCAAGAAGGGAGAGACAAGGTTGCTCAAGCATTTTATTCTAGGCCAGAGACATCTGCATGGTTCAGTCTAACTAACTCTCCAAAGGAGTATTTTGTGATTTGAATCCAAAGAAGTCCCTATGGAATGTAATGCCCAAGGCAATGCACAATTTGCATTGAAATGCCATATCCTCTGTGTGGGTGGTATTTTTGCGAGCAGTGCTGTGACAGAATAAGCCTTTGTGATGAGTTCCTGTACCTTCTGATCAACTTCCAATGGAACAGGGTAGTAGTGTATGCATAGAGGAGCAGAATGTGGGCAGCTGAGTCACACAGTATGTGTTAGTGGCCTTAGCGACCTCTAGTGCACTATTTTCAAGACATCATCTACAGATTTCTATGTCTCTTCCCCTTCCTCAAGAAGCACATAGGAAGGCTTGGGACACAGCTCAGTGATAGAGCACTTGCCAGGCATGCATGAGGCTCTGGATTCAATCCCCAGCACCAAGAAGAAAACAAAACAAATAAGAAACATTGCTGAAGAAGCACCCAGGAAAATGGTAGGAAGCTTGTGTGTTCAAGGCTCTAGGGAATGATCTTTAACTTTGACCAGAGTACTAATATACATTGGCCATCCAAATAAGATTTTATTTGGATAAAGAACTCCGTGATAGAAATGCAAACCAAAATGGCCTGAGAACCACCAATTTGTTGCTTGCTGCCTCAGTGGCAAAACTGCATGAGCCATGCCATTTGTTTTCTGCATTCTGATGTGAGAACTGGGGCCTTGCTGACGCTGAGTGAACTGCTGTACCCAAAGTGAACCAGTTACTAGAGACAGTAAAACAACTGGACTAGCAGAAAGTTGTCCCCTCTCCCTGCCAATGCAGAACGACCACACCAAACCTAGCAACATCTCAACCATTTCTTTATTAGGCTCTCACATTCCAGGCTACCATTTGCCTACCCTGAACACTCTAGGGCCGGGTACCAGATAACTACGGACAGCCCCTCTACCCAGTGCCTTCTGAAATTATTTGAATTAACCAATCCTAAACTTGAAAACTCTGCCTTGCCTCTTCTTTCCAATAAAAATCATAATAAACCCCCTTGCCCACATTTTCCCTGCCTCCTGCTGGCTCCCTCTTCCTCTGGACTGACCTGGGTGCTCCCTGGGTGGCCCTGCACTGTGTGTCATGTCTCTTGTTTCTAGGGAACTGTCAGTATAAACTTCTTAACTTCATGACAGTCATTTCATGTCTGTGTTTTACTCTACCTGATTAAAATAAATCCTGGTGCCCTTAAAATATAAACACGGTTCTAAACCTGGCAAGCATTATCCTATGTATAGTAAGCAGGATCTGGTATTAGCAGGAATAAAAATTTGTTTGGGGGATGAGAACAGCTTGCCCAGGAACCTTGCGCAGCTATGCAGCTGCAATCTTAGTGGGTCCCCTCCCACAACAGGGAACACAGCTAGTATGTGGGATTGGTTCTGGAATCCAGGCAGAATCCCCTCCTAACTGGCACAGCTCTAGCATGAAGGTTTGGGGCTTTTGAAGTGAAAGGTTCAAATAGAGGTAGGCAGCTTGGTTCTAGCAAAGGACAGTTAATTTCCTCTCTCTTCTCTCTCAGCTTTATTTGGGAGACTCATGTACTCCTTTAGAGAATACAGAGTAGGTTATATTATGGCAAGGGAAGGGGGTTAAAAAGGGAGGCTGCCACTGAAATTAGATTAATGAAGATTACTCAAAGCAACAGAAGTTAACAGCACTGGAGATATTTGGGGACAGGTAAATGACAAAGGACATATTGCACTATTGTTCCTCCTCTGTGTTCTATTTTTCCATTAGAATCAGAGGCTGTATTATGGACAGAGAAGGTTAGATTCAATACTGCTGGTATACATTATTTCACAAATATTAGTCTCAGATGTACAATATGTTTATGATTGAATTCCATTGAAAAAGTATAACATAATTCAAAACTGAAAACAGAATGTGGTTACTTCTCCAATCTGATGAATTATAAATTCTCCAAATTCTGGTAAATTTTACCAATATCTGACACAAGCCCATTTCAATCCTGGAAATAAATTTAAGAAGCATTCATAAAGGCTCTGGTAGTTGAGCTGTCTGTCTCATAGATCCCACGTGATACAGGCAAGTATAACAAGAATTCAGGAGAAAGGAAGCAGGTTTCCTAATGGATACTCAGTTTATCTCTGTTTGACCTGAATAATAATAGGATTGAGGATGAGAAAAGAATAAAAAATGAACTATTGTCTTCCATCAGGGGTTCAAAGTTCCACTTGACTCTACTAGGTGAGGTATAACTAGCAACAAGGGCATTTCAACAGGTAAAAGTTCTGGGAATAGAAATGTGAACTGAGAAAAGTAAACAAAACAAAACACCCAAACAAAAACAAACAAACAAACAAAAAGCAAAGGTCTGAGCCCACTAAGAACTGACTCCTAGTCATTCATCTTATGTTGTCTCCTTGTTCTTCTCAGAATAGGAAGGTGGTCCTAGCAGGCAGTCCTGCCTGAGTCAGCAGGGGATGGATCCCCAGACTAAGGGTGTTCTAGACATCAACAGAAGCACTTGCTGACTGGTCTGCCTTTCCTTGGGCCAGGCTTTCCCCACCCTGGGATGATATATTTGTTACATCTATTTTGGTTGTAAGTGACCAAATACAGAATCAAGGGCAATGCATCTAACCCAGCATAAAGGGGCATGTACTGTTCATGGGGCCAAATCACAGCAAGAGCAGGGAGTGCAGGTGGGGTTAGGGCAGCTAGAACCAGATGCTTACATGCCACCAGAATTGGGCTCCTTGTCATCCCTACCCCTTAACTTGACTGTCTTAGACAAGCAAAGTCTGTGGCTGATAAAGTAGCACCAGTAGTTTCCAGGTTCATGCTGCCCAGACTCACTGTGAGCAGAAAATGAGGGCCTCCCGGGCCCAAGGAGAGCTCCTTGGAAGACCTCATTGCTACAGCTCAACCAGGCATTGTCCAGTATTGGACAGGAAATTGGGTCACATGGGACTCTGAAGTCCTCACCAAGATCATAGTATCAGAATAGAGAGAAGAGCATTTTTCTAAAGAAGGACATCTGTGTGGATGGACTGGAGTAAGGCTCTCAGCAGGGAATGACTGCTTAGAGGAGACTTCTGGCAATGTCTGGAGACTTTTCGGATTGTCACAGTCGGTGGGATGTGAAGTGCTACTAACATAAGTAACGTCAAGGTCAGGGATGCTGTTAACACCTGATATTATGAGAATATCTCCCCTAATAAAGAGCATGAAGCCCCAAATGTCACTGATAGCAGGCTGAGAAACATTCGGCTAGAGGGTAGGAGAGTGGCAGGGAGAATTTTGCTCTTAATGGAAGGGACTGGAAATGCTGGGCTGATTTGACAGTGAGTTCCTAGAAGAGCTAAGCTATGGAGGCTATGATTCAGGACTGTGAATAAAGGAGAGGGGTGCAGGGGCCACGTGGCCAGCTCTGGTTCTCAAGTCTTGCCTGCCTGAGCTTGGGCAGACCTCTCCTTGGACTCCTCTAATGGACAGGCACTTCATTTGGGGAGCAGAAGCCTCCCATTGGTAAGATTTTAATTTGGCCTTGTCCCCACAGCTGCAGCTCTGGAAGCACAGCAGGAACCTCCCCGGGTTTGCTACTATCAAGCTACTCAGCTTGCATGTCTTGCCTTCCCAGTGCCCTGTTGCCCTCTCCCTCACAGAAGCCACGTTCCTTGCTGTCTGTGCCTCTTCCTCTCACCCATGTTTCTGTGCATGTCAATCTTTCTGTGACTGGTTTGGTGCTTTTTGTCCTTCTAAGACTCATCTCAGGGCTTGCTCCTCCAGGAAGGCCTCCGTGAGCCACACTCACAGGCATCCCCAGAGGAGCTGCCCTCACCTGAGTTCCCGTGGCCTTCTAGGACTGCCTCCTCCACAATGTCACATGACACCCAAGTAAGAACTATGGATTCATGCCCCTCAGACGGGTGATCTCCTTGGACCAAGTGACTGTTTGGGTCTCTGAGCTTCCAGCACTTAGGGCAGTATCTGAAGATAAATTAGACCTGACAGAATGACTTCTGAAGTTTCCTGAATACCCTAAGATTTTCAAAAAAAACTATAAGCGGCCAGAAAGGTTAGGGGTCAAAGAAGATCTTTAATCTATTTCTGTGCAAAATTAAAAAAAAAAAAAATGAAAGACTAGTAAAACA
Source organism: Aplodontia rufa (assembly GCA_004027875.1). Classification (NCBI taxonomy): domain Eukaryota; kingdom Metazoa; phylum Chordata; class Mammalia; order Rodentia; family Aplodontiidae; genus Aplodontia; species Aplodontia rufa. The sequence goes on from PVKS010013773.1 coordinate 34,864, forward strand.
AGAACCAGAACAGCAATAAAGGGAATGGTATGCCTTACCTAGAAAGGCCCCAGTCCAAAAAGCTAGCCTGAAAGCCTTTTCTCCCCTCACCCCCACAACCGCCCAGGATGTGTTGAGAGCTCCTGTCTCCAACCTGGCACCGACGTAGTTACAGTTGCACCATTTGCTGTGTGAGGCTCTGATTCTGCTGACTTTATTTCAAGCAATCAGAAATATCTAATTTGCATTCACATTCACATCAGTGGCCCATATGTTAGCCCTGTTTAAGAGCTATAGGCTTGCATTCATTATGAAAGACTTGGCTCCCCTGCCTTATCTCTTCACTTAAAATTATTGAGATACTGTCGCTACAAAGGGTTATATTTAGCAAAGACAGAGAGTTTCCGAGTGTGTACGCGTCTCTGCCTGGGTCTGTATGTCTGAGAGGGATCTGATATTTGCATCTTTCTCCAAAATATCGGATAACTTTCAAACTGGGGAGAGGAAGAATCATCTCCTTCTCTACCCCTTTTACATGTGACAGCGCTACCTCCTACCTAAGGCGTCATTAAAGTACCATGTGGCAATATGTTGGTGCACATGATTCTAGACCACACACTGAGCCCTGACAAGCAGGCTCCTCTGCAGAGCTGCAGTGAGAAATTCACAGTTTCTTGAGAAGAGGCCCAACCAGGGTTGGCTCCAGGGATTCAATCATCTCAATTAAGAGTGGGAAGGGCTTATGTCTTATTCTTTTACCTACCAAAAATTTACTGAGCTCCTACTATGTGATAAGCACTCAGGGAGGCTTCTAATGAAGGGTTTCTGATATCAGGAAGCTTCATAGACAGAAGAGGATGTGCAGTTGCCACATTGCTGATCATGGGGGAAATGCTGGAAACTGGCTGGCACATGCATCATGCTAGGGGAGCCCTTGGAGGGAGGTCAGAGCAGCGGGCAGGACATGCACGGTGCAGGGGTCAGGAGGGAGCTCATAGTCGTGGGGAAGCAGAGGAAGGAAGGAAGAGCAGGAGAGAGGGTGTGTGCATTCAGAAACCACCTTTGTCCAGCTCCACAGCAGATACATACCCTTCCCTCACCCCGATGCAAATTGACTGGGGTGTGTGCACCAGCAACAGCATCTCCTTTCTCTGGAAAGATGTCCAAGAAGACATCCGGACACTGTGTTTGCCTAATAAGGAGAAAATAGGAGACAGAAGACAAGCCTCAAAAGTCTGTATCCTTTTGTCTTGCTTGGGTTTTGTTTTTTTCCTGCTCTGCATAGACATTGACATTAAAAAAAAAAAAAAGACAAGGGGAAAGATATTTTGAATTGAAGAATTCTAAATAACATTGTTTTAAAAGGTTTTATCATTAAAGAAGCAGCTGAATCATGACATCAGGTTTAAATGATCAGATAAAGTGAAGAGAACCAACAGAACACTTGAATATTTAACATCTCTAATCACTGTTAGCAACAAATGCCATACCTCACCTTGGATAGATGGAGACACCCCAGTGACCGGGGGCAAGTAGCTGAGAGCCCCAGGCTAGAGGATGTAGTACCCAGGTGGGTACAATGCAGGGGCAGACGAGCTGGAGAACAAGCCAGGGCAGAGGTTTGTTCCCAGTGTGGTGATGGGAGGCTTCCTTGCTCTAGGAGCAGCCAGGAGAAGCTTGCGCTTCTAAGGGGGCATCAGAAGCACACTGAAGGGCTGGGGTGTGGCTCAGCGATAGAGTGCTTGCCTAGCATGCTTGAGGCCCTGGCTTCAATCAGCAGCTCTACAAAGAGAAGAGAGAGAGATGATCGAGATAGAGATAAAGATAGAGATAGAGATAGAGTGAGAGAGATAGAGAAAAGAAGGAGGAGGAGGAAGACAAAGAGGAAGAGGAGGATGGAGGGAAGGAGGGAACACCCTACTATCTAAATTGTTGAAATTGCTCATTTTAACAGGAATATAAGCTGGAAGAGGATCGACTAAGAGATGGGCACTCCAGGGCTGCTCTAGGATGCCACCATCGGGAGATGATGTCCCTGATGATTATTCCAGGCAAACCTGTGCTATGGCCCTGGAAAAGGTACAGTGGAGGGAGACTGCTAGTTTCATTCAGAGGATGGAGAAAGGGAAGAATTTTTTTTTTAACTCCTAAAAGTCATGCTTCCTAAGTGGTCAACTGTATGCTGCTGTACCCTAGGGCTCAGTAGCCCTTTCTTCCTTTTTGTGGAAGGAATGTTTTGACTTGTATATGTCTAATCCAACTGGAAACTGGAAACTGGATCCCTCTTTTTCATTCCAGCTGTCAAAGAAAGAGTGATGCTTGAGGAACCTGTGGAGTTTTGTGCATCGAGGATGGGAAGTCACATGAGACAGCTACCACATTTTGAATTCTCTCCATTACAGCAGTTTAGCATGCAAGCTGTCTAAATGAATTCCTTTTCTCTCTCCTGTGTTCTGCACTTCCGTAACACCTATTGCAGCCTACTCGGGCTGAAGTGAAGGTCAAGAAATGTCTGTCATTTTACCAGCCCTGCTCAGATTGCTTGGGAAGCCTACCGTGTATCACGTGACCCTGGGTAAGTTATTTAGCTTCTCCCTGCCTCATTTTCCTCATCTGTAAAACATGGATTGCAGCATAAGGTTGCGAAATGAAGCAGATGAATATAAGGTGCTTGGGGTAGTCTTTGGAATACCATAAGCACTAAGCATGTGTTAAGCATATTATTAATAATACAGGAACCAAGTGATACCTCCCACAGTCCCTGCTCAAGGAAACAGCCCTATACTTCTTTTTGCATTGAGAAGGCCCTAAGAGATTAAGCACAGGAAAGGGCCTATACATAGGATTGGCATGCAAATAAGACCTCTGTGGCATGGTTCAAGATGATGGTGTGTATGAATAATGTGCATTTGGCTCTCATGTTTGTGGGCTCCATATCTGTGGATTCAACTAACCACAAACAAAACATATTTGGAAAAAAATTTGTACTAACACATAAAGGCCTTTTTTCTTGTCATTAATCCCTAAGAAATATAGTACATCTATTAATATAACATTTATATTATATTAGGTATTATAAGTAATCTAGGGATGATTTAAAGTGTACAAGAGGATTTTCATAGGTTGTACACAAATACTATGTTAGTTTTATTAGGAATTTTAGCATTCATGAACTCTTGGATGAGGCATGGAATCAATCCCTCCTGGATACCAAGGAAAGACCATACTGTCCATTTGAATACGAATAGGATCCATCGTGATGGAAGTTGCTGGTCAGAAGAGCAACTTCATCAGAGGCATTAAGAGGAAGTAGAGAGCAGAGACTCAAGCAGATGCCCAGAGAAAATTACAGGGCAGGCAAGTGAGAGAATAAGCACATCCTTGGGGCTTCTGTGAAGAGTAGCCGAGGTTCCTGGCCACTTTCCAGTCCCCAGTGCCAGTCCTCAGGAGTCCTGGCTGTACTTTGGTTTCTGTAATTTGATTTCAGTGAATGTCCTTTGTGTGACTTTATAAAAAAATACCTCCCTCCATTTTGAAACAGCCCTAAGGGCTCCATTCCAGTCATCCAGAATTCCATACCCATAGTCATAGGCATGTCTTTCTCCACGTCTGAACTGGGAACTGGGAACATCTTTAAGTAAAGACTAAGTCAGTCTTTTTCATTTCTGAAATGTTTAAAATATACAGAAAATAAAAATAGTTAACATGCATCTGTGAACCCAATATTTAAGTGATTGTTAAACTAAATAGTTTTGCAATATTTGTTTTATGATTTATAAAAAAAGAAATAAGACATTTCAGTATGGAAAAAACTTTTCAGATTCTCTTCTTCAATCCTATTCTTCATCTTTCTCAAAAGTGTCCACTCTAGGGCTCGAGCGGTGGCTCGGCAGTTACAGTGTTTGCCTGGCATGAGCAAGTTCTCAAGTTCAAACCCCAGCACAATGTATACAACGAAGTTGTGGAGCAATGAAAGCCACATGAAAAGCTAAATAAAAATTGTTTCTCTCTTTCTCTCTCTCACTGTTCTTCTCTCTTTAGAAAAAAAAGTGGCCACTCTCTTGAATTTAGTATTTATCAGTCACATGTGAGATTACTTTAGTTTGCATTATCTGAACTTTACAAATGTGACATCATTCTGACTTTATTATATTATGATTTTTAGAATTATTCATGTAGATATAGAAGACTCAATTGCATTCATTGATTAAATCATATTTTGCCTATTCTGTTGATCATTTGGGTTATTATTAGAATTTTTTTGCTATTATCATTAATGCCTTAATGAGTATTTTTGCACATGTCTTCCCATAGACTTTTTTTTTAAAAATAGAGAGGGACAGTACAAAGAGAGAGAGAAAAAGAGAATCAATTTTTTATTTTAATTTTTCATGTGGCTTTTGTTGCTCCGAAACTTCGTTGTTTATGTGATGCTTGGGTTTGAACTCCAGTACTTGCACATGCCAGACAAGCATCATAATCACTGAGCCACCACTCCAGTCCCTCATAGACTCACTGAAATTTTCCCTAGCATGGTTGATTAATGGGGTACTGAGCCATTCCATTCATGAGCATGGTATATATCTACCATAGATATTCCATGTCCTTTAGAAATATTTTATCATTTTGGTAAAGATTTTTCCCATTGTAGCTCATGATAGATACTGAATACCATTCAGTATCAGGGATTCCTCCTGCTCAAAGTTCCTGTGTCTTAGACAGTGGAAACCAAAAATACTCAACTACCCAGACTCGCTTATCAAAGAATAAATAAATATTATAGTTCCAGCACTTGAGATGAAAATCCTCTGGATGTTTTGAAGACAAGAGTGATAGATCTGTCTTACATTTTAAAAGTATCACCCTGACTGTTGTGTTTGTAGGGGACAACATATAGGATGGGAAGAACATTTCAGAAGATTTAGCAATAATCTAGGTCAGGGTGGTGGTAATAATAGTCAGATACTCAATATACTTTGAAGATAGATCTGATAGGATTGGCTTCTTGTCAGCTGGCAATGTTGCCTCTGTAATGTCTTCCCTAAGGAAACCTCCCCGCCCTGTCTTTCCCTGCAGAGTCCTTTTCTTCTTTCTCTGTGTTCCCATGACACTTGGAGTGCACAGCCATATTGGAGCTTATCACATGGTATTCAAATGATGTTTGTCTATTTCATAAACTAGACCCTGAGCTCTTCAGGAGCAGCTGTTCACAGTGACTGGCACACAGTATATGTGAGATGAATGCTTATTGAATGAATAAAGAGTAGGGAGCTGTGTTAAAACCCTCCACCATCCACTTCCGCAGAGATCTTGGGGGGAATGTGCCACGTCTAAGCATCATTCTGTCTCCTGTTAGAACCTAGATGTGGGTTTTAGGTGGCCCCTGTGATGATGGCCAGGAAGGAGATTTAGAGAGCACACAACCATTGTGCTTGTCTCCCTGTTTGGTGCTTTCAAGACAAAGCCCGACTTTCCAAGAACAAGTTCAAGACAAAACTTTGCTTTGATTGACAACACACCAAGTGTGAGTTATACCTCTTTTGTAACACTTTTCTCCATTTGGCACACAATAAAGAGAAGCTTCAACTGTAGCTGAAGTTAGTACCTTTTAGGAAATACACATTAAACAATCAATATTTAATGAGTCTTGTGCCCCAAACTGTGATAAGACAAAGCTAAGGTCCTTTAGCCACTGAGTGTCCTGTGGGATGATGCTAGAGCATACAGGTGTTTGAGCAGCACACTCTGCTTTGAAGATTTTCTGCTCTCAGATGGCTGTGTGAATATGGACAAGTGCTTTTAGTTCTCTAAGCATTCATTTTATTATCTGTGAAATGAACATTGAGAGATATTTATGATTGACTGCTTCTGAGAGACCTTGGACAATGGATGGCCCTGATTAGGTGGCAGTAAAATTTTAAAAAGTGAAACACAAAATACCTATTATTCTTGTTGAACTTTAAAAGGAAGAAATGAACTCAAGGTATCACCATCAACTTCAATTGAGTCTTAGAAGGTGCAATATTTTTTCACCATAATGAATATACATGCTCCAAAATTTGCATTTATCAGCACAATGAAAATATACATCTATTTCTCAGGTAAGAATGATATCAGCTCATAAGAGTTCAAATTAAAATGGATATAATTTATAAATTTATAGTAAAAAGTATATCAGTCAGATATACTTAATACCTCATACCATCAGTGCAAGCTCCGTTTGGATGAAAGATAAAAGGGATGTTGAAATTTTTTATAGCTGTTCTTCAACAAAACTCGTCTGTAGACTCTTATTAGTGACACATTGCTGCTTACTGCATGATCCCAAAGCTTAGAACTTAAGTCAACCATCATTTTATCTCATAATTTTTTGGGTCAATAATTTGGGCAGGTTTGAGTGGGTGATTCTTCTGTTCTGACTGGTGTTGGAGGTCAACCAGTGGTATTTAGCTTGCAGATGTCCTCGGTGATTTAGCTGGAGAGGAAAGGATGGCTTCTCTCACACAGCTAGAGCCTTGAGGAGGATGGCTGGGGGGTTGGTCTCTCAGAGACTTCCCGCTGGAGTTCTCCATGTGGCCTCTCCTGGAAAGTGGTCTCAGGACACTCAGACTTCTTACATGGCGTTCTTGGGCTTCCACAGAGTGTTCAGAAAATTCTGGAAAGAAGCACCAGAGTATTACCTCTGCCAAATTACCAGGGCCAGCCTGGATGTAAGGGGAGAGAAATGAGACATCAGCCCTCAATGGAAGAGTAGCAAATTCATGGCCATTTTTAATACACTGAACAGCACCCTCAGATTATCTAACATCTCTTGGACAGTGCTTTGAGGGACATAGTTCACATTTGCTTTAGAACTTAAGTTTTCGCATGTGTTTCTGGAACTGACCTTCTGATCAACACATTCCATCCTTAAAGCTGTTAACAGTTAAAACTTCCTTTCATTGGCTTATGGCTCATCTACCTCTTAGGTGACTTCTTTTATCAATAGATTTCTTCATCTTGGACCAACCTTGCATTTTCACAGTGGAATGAAGGGGAAAGGCAGTAAGATCAGAGAAAGAAGAAATGATATCATTTTATCATATATATGAAAAATACCCATAAAAATGAACCAAAGCATAATGAGATGCTAAAGCATATGGAATACATTCCAGGATATTCTTCTATTAAATGAGATTAGGAGATGATTGACAGACTCATGAGGTTCTGGATTCTAGTAAAAGATGTAAGGTTTCAGTGAAGTCTTGAGGATGGATAAAATGTAAATATACCCAAATGATCTTTTGGGGAGAAAAAGGGACAATTTACTGTAAATCTGGAATTGGGCAATTTTTTTCAGTGGGGCGGGGAAGATGAGTACCAGGGATTAAACTGAGCCACATAGCCCTTTCTTTTTGAGACAGTCTTGCTAAGTTACTGATACTGGCTTTGAACTTGCAATCCTCCTGCCTCAGCCTCCCCAGCTGCTTGGATTACAAGAATGCACCACTGCAATCAGCCAGAAATGAGCAATTTTAAGTGAGGAAGAGCCCAAGTGAAGCTTCCACAAGGTAAGCTGGTTTATTTCATTCCTTATGCAAAGTCTTTCAATGACTTAGGCCTACAGGTCCAGAATATATTGTTCAGAATAATTACATTTAGAATGAGGAAGATTTTTTAAAGTACATCCAGAATAGGAAAATATATAGAGAAAGACAGTAGATAAGTGAGTGCCTGGGGCCAGGAGGTGGTAGGGAAACCACAGACGGGGGCAGAGAGAGAAAAGGGAATGTCTCTTAATGTTTATGGAGTTTCTTTCTTAGGTGATAAAAATGTTCTAAAACTGATTGTGATGATGATGCACAATTCTGCAACATACTAAGAATCACGGGATTGCACACTTGAGGTGCATTGTACAATATTATGAATTGTATCTCAATCAAATAAGGTTGCTCAAAAATAAAAAAATTTAAAAAAACCAAATATTTCTTTATAAAATCAAATTAAAATTTATACAATAATATTTTGGTGGCTTGCCACCTGAGACATCTTTGTAAATGTCACTCCTCAGTTGCTGCTATCAAAGTAGCCATCAAGCATACTGTAATTGCAGTTTGCATGTCTATCTCATGAAATCATGAACGAATAGAGGTCAGACATTTTTTCTGGGCCATAAAGACTCTGTGGGAACCACTCAGGTCTGCTGCATTGAACAGCTGAAGTCCCAGTCCCCACCTTCACACACTCATACCTATGCTCCAGGAAAATCCTGTTATCAGCACTAAAATTTGAACTGCATATACTTTTTACATGGCAAGAAATATTATTCTCCTTTCAGTTTTTCAACCACATGAATATGTAAGAACCGCGGGTTACACAACAGGCAGTGGGATGAATTTGGCCCACTGGTCATAATTCGCCAGCCCCCTGTCCCAGAAGGCTGAGACCAAGTTTTCATTGTGGTGTCCCTATTGCCCATCCTGGTGCCTGGTACGCAGTGTGCATTTACTAAAAATTATTCAATTAGCAAGAATACAAAAGGCAGTAGAATTAAGCAAGCGTGTCTCTTTTTTTCATAGGCATTGTTTAGGTTTTAGGACATTCAGCCTACAGAATTATCAAAATATGAACGTACGGGGACGAGTATCCTCCAGGGTTCTCTTTTCAGTGGGACCAATGAACTCAGGAGAAACAATTCAGAACAAGGTTAGTGTTCCCAGTCGAAGGAATCAGATCAAGAAGCCAATGCCAAGTGGGAAACTGTGCTGGATGGACAAACTCCTGGGCACCTGCGCAGGTTCAGAGCAATTCATTCTAAGGTTAAGCCTGGGAGGTTAATCTGAGGCCCAGCAGCTGCAACAGCCTTTATTTCTTTCCTACTGCTGCAGGCAATGGTGTCCTGAGTCCTTAAGAGAACAGCTTGAGAAATGAGGCTTATGTGAAATGACAGGAGGAATCATGGTAGCAGAGGGTTGGGACACAGGAAGAAAAAAATGTGAGATGGCTGACAGTGCCAGATTGAAGGGAGTTTCACAGACCATGCAGCGGTTGTTAGACATGAAATATGATCAGAGACGCAGAGCCATGGACGTTTTTTTTACTGGTGTGAAGACAGGATTTAGGAAACTTTTGTTGCTAGTTTTAAGATTGGGAAACGGAAGAAAGAAAGGAAGAGAGAGAGGAAGGAGGGAGGAAGGAATGAGAAGGGAAAGGAAGAAGGAAAGAAAGACGGACAGTTGAGAACCTCTTGAATTCAGGGGAGGCATGATGAAGGTTGGCAAGGGAACTAAGAAAAAGGAGTGCTTCTAAGAGAAGCTTCAAGAAACATCACTAAAACAGTGCACCACCTCAGTGGGCAGAGGGAACGAAAACAACACGATGCAAAGATTTTATGCATATCTGATAGAAAATGTGTAGTTTATTTCTCAAAAGAGACAGAGAGTAGAGAATAGGAAGAGAATCAATTTGAAACTAGTTTATATTTTGCCAGTATAGTTTGAGACGGTGATGAATATTCAAACAGTAATATTTATCAGTTAAGGAACAACTTGAACTTTAGAAGGCATGTTTAGGAATAAAAGCACCTGATTTATAATATTGGCCAAATGGTTCAAATACTCCCACCACCCTAATTGTCACTGAATACAGACTTGGATTTTGCTGCTGGTGGGGTTTAACCCCATCACACCACTGGAAGATGGTAGAGATGGAGACTTGGAAATCAAAGGTGGCGGGGGAACCAAAAGTTGGTTGAGACCTTAGAAATCTTGATGTAAGCACATCGCTACACAATGATGAAACTGGAACTAGAAATAGAGCAGGAGAGCTGTACTCTGTAGGGTAAGCAAAATATAATTTCCACTGATTATCTCTGGACAGAAAGAGAACAAAGCTCATGGGAGCTGGTTGCAGTTGTCTATCCTAACTCCTGCTTTGCCTATTGTCTGTTTTCCTTAGCTACCAGCACAAACTACTTCAGGTACTATAGTTCTGAGTTTGCATGCACAATCAATATGATTTACTCCTACAATAGGTTAAAACAAAAAAGATGGAAAATGATCCTTGTGGGCATTTTCTAGGGAAATCTAAAACAGGGCTAAAAATCCACCTCTCAGGTCCATTCAGGGCACCAGAATACATACCTAGGAACCCAGTGAGAGCGCATCTATTGTCTTCCTGGCAGTGGGGGGCAATGGTGTGTGTGTGTGGGGGGGTCATTTTCTTCCTCACGAGGCAATGAATCCTAGGAGCACTTGCAGCTTTTACTGCCCCCTAGTGGGCATCATGCGCTACTTCATCCTGTACAGCCTATCTTGAAAGAGGTGAAGGTGTTTTAGGCCAGTAGGAGGAGTTCTCATCATGGCCTCAGGTTCAAGGAAATCCTAACAAATAGGGTTTTACAATAATGCGAGCTTCAATGATGTGATGATTCTCAATGATCTGACCCACTGAGAGGCCTAGCTCTGGTCACAGACTGATTCAGGTTTTCCGTGTGTCAATGAATTGCCCCCAAAAGACTCTAACTCAGATGTTGCTTTAGCCTCCCCTCTTATTCTAAACACTTTCAATCAATGCAGATCCTATAACAGATTAATTCTATGGTGAAGAGAGAATCACTTATTCAGTAAATATTCTATGGATTTATTTCAATTTTGTGGAAATGAAAAACATCTTATTTCTCTTTAAGACTTTGACCTGCATGAGAGACACTATAATCCACCAATAGATTTCAGTCACCAAAGTCAGTATCGCCTTCAGAAACTTACAAGGCCGTATTAAAATATACAAAGTCCAGATGGTTCACCAGGCTCATCACTTTGACCTTGCTGAGAAAATGTTTACAGGGAAATCTTTGCAATCTTGACTGCAAACACTTAGGAGTGCAAACCAAATCTACATACAGAAAATGCCTTTGTAACCCCATGTAACTCACTCATTCCTCCTTGCGGGGAGAATCCCTCCAGGGCTCGATCAGCAGAGCCTACTTATTAGTTAAGACCATAATATCACTTTACTTAATATAATTTGAACTTTTGGCTCTGGCCTTACTATTTATTTCATCATACACAAAACACACACATATACAAAATATGTTGGGGTAATAAAGCTCTTTTCTGAAGGTTTTCTTAGAGGTGGGTAGGAAGTCAAGAGAGGAATTACCCCACATTTGATATATCCAAATTTTACTAAAACCTTCACTGCTCAGCAAGTTTCCCAACCTCCTTTCATTTTCTGATGCGCTTCACCCAATCTTTCTCCAACTACCCTCACATGTTGGTCCTCTTGGCCCCTTTCTGTTCCTTTCTCTCTCTGCCCATCTTTTCTGTTAAGGAAGGCAACCCAGTATGTCCTTAGATCCTCTCAAAGACGTCTTCATGTAAAGGCCTCAATCAGCTGAGTCTACTTATTAGTTAAGACTATACTATCACTTTACTTAATATAATTTCCTTTTGACATGGAAAGCCCACATCTGAGAAAATGTGGTAAATATTGCTGCTTTAACATTTTTTTGTCCTGTGTTAAAAACACAGCTTTGAGGCTGGGGCGGTGGCTCAGCGGATCCGGCGCTTGCCTGGCATGCAGGAGGATGGGTGCAAGTTCAAACCCCAGCACCACGGACACAACAAAGTCTCCGACAATGAAAGCCACATGAAAAACTAAATAAAATTGATTCGGCCTTTTTCTCTCTATCTCATTGTCCCTCTCTCTTTAAAAAAAATACAGCTTTGCCAGGATCCTTATGAAAACATCATGGTTTGCCTGTGTACCAAGTCACCAAGGTGATGGATGTGGAATCAGCAATTGCCACTGCTCCTTTTCCTTCTATCTCTTCTCTTCCTCAGTTAGTTTCTTTAGATACTCCCCAGGGAGGCAGCAAAGTGGAACCACTGTATTATCTGTAGGCTCTGGGTCCACAGGCCAATCTGGTGTCCACATTGGTGCTAGGTAGTTGTGATCTCATTGGAGGCCAGGTAGGAAGGAGTACCCTTTCTCAAATTGTTCCTAACACCACCTCCCCCTTTCCTCCTAGTAAAAACAGATTAGTGTATTACTAACTGTGAGTAATGACCCACTGCAAGATCAAATTCGTAGGCTACCATTGTTTGAAGCCGTTGGAATAGTAGGACAAAGAGGAAAAGATTCCCCCATCCTTCACCAGCTCCATCTTAATCTAATTAGCATATCAAAAAGAAAGGAACTTTCTTGTTTGGGAGTGCACTTTCATTTTAATTTTGCGTGGAGCCAGGAAAGATGACAGGATGCACAACCCCAGCTCTAGATGAATTCAAGCCAGTACCTGAGATACTCCCTTGCCTTTCAGGAGGCTCATCAGTGATGGAAATTTGTCACTTTTGCCCAAGGCAATGTCATCACTCAGGAGGGAAAGTAAAGCACAAGTGTTGGGTCAAGGGAGTTGTATGCCCAGAACACCCACGGGCATAAGAGGTGTCTTCAAACGGAAGCGGGAAAATGGCTGTGAGTGAGCTATGCAAATTGCCTTGAAGATGAGAAGAGGAAGTCTGAGAACTAGAGGAGCCCTTGATGGGCCCATACCCCTGATGCCTCATTTACATGCCAATTAATCAGAGAACTCTTATGGTTCAGATATGCGCTGTCCCCCAAAAGCTCAGGTATCAGACAGCGCAAGAAAGCGCAGAGGTGAAATGACTGAGTTATGAGAGCCTTCACCTAATCAGCGCATTAGTCCACTTGAATGGATGAACTGGGTGGTGACTGTAGGGAGAAAGGGTGTGGCTAGAAGCAGTGGGTCACCAGGGGTGTGCCTTTGAGTACATACTTTGTCCCTGGTGAGTGGAGCAGTGTTGCTTTGCTTTCTGATTGTCACATCCTGAGTTGCTTTCCCCCATCACACTCTTCCACCAGGATGTTCTGCCTTGTGGAAAAAGAGAAACACATGAATCATCAGTTGGCTACCAAGAGGAAAAGAAAATATCTAGCTCAAGACAGACATTGGGTCAGAGCCGAAATTCCCACAGAAATCAGTTTGTCTGTTCATGCAATCGGACGACTGTCTTACTGGCCAGTGCTGCAGTAGGGGTGGGGGCAGAGTTTATTCAGCTATTCTTCCAAATGGCTACATCATCCCCGAAGTGAGCCTGATAAGGCCAAGGGAAGGACGAGGAGAAACAAAGGGAGGAAGAGCTCCTGGTCATAATAATGATGAAGACTCCCGGCTTAGCAGCAATCTGAGCGCAACTCAACCGCCACCCCAGGACTTGGTCAAGGAGACCCTTGGGCAGAGAGCTCCGGGAGAAAGTCTGGCAGCCATTCATCCATTTCCATTGGTGTGAACCACAGGAAAAAGAGTTAGAAGATCTAATCTCAGTCCTGCTTGTGCCTCCTGCTAAGTGCAAGGCTCTGGAAACCCTTTTCAGATCTGGGAGTCTCAGTGTCTTTAGTTTTGAAATTAAGATATTTGAGTAAGTTACAAGATCTTCCAGATCTCTCATACTATGGGCCACTGCTGCTCTCAAAGAGTTCAGTTCAAGTCAATAAAAGAAACTCTGGGGCTGTGATATAGCTCAGAGGTGGAGCATTTGCTTCCTATGGGGCAAGAGACCCTGGGTTCCATCCCCAGCACTGCAAAACAGCAAAATAGACCTTGCAAATACAAAGTAAAAGTGGAAATGATAAATTGTTAGGTAGAACTTGCCCTAGGCTATGTCATTTTGAATCTTATCCTCCATCTTAGACCAAGGTTCACCTAATCCCTAAACCCTAGATCCACTTATTGCTAAACCCTGGACCCATCTACAATACTCCACCATCATGCATAAAAACCCCTAAGCACTCTATCATAAGAAAGGACACTTCCCTGATAACTATGTAGCAATGCCCTAATCTTTTCCCTTAGCCCTCTATATCTATCCTAGTCTGTAAGCAGAAGTTGGGTCTCAGTCTACTGGGGCCCTCTCCGCAGGTTTCTCCCAATAAACCTGTGTTACTATTGAGCCGCAAACACTCTCCTCTCACTTTATTTTCTCCACTTGCTTCTTTCCTTACACAAATCAGCAAATTCTAAGAGGGAGGAATAAATAAGTGCTGTAAATCTTGAGGAGAAGAAGTATTGAAATTTATGGCCTGAGTGTCATGGGTAGTGATTAGGATTTGAATATTTTTTTTTGTACTGGTGATTGAACCTAGGTGCACTTTACCACTGAGCCACATCCCTAGCCCTTTTTAATTATTTATTATTTTTTTTAATTTATTATTTTTAGACAGGGTCTCCTTGCTAAGTTGCTTAGGTCCTCGCCAAGTTGCTGAGGCTGGCCTTGTACTTGTGATCCTCCTGCCTCAGCCTCCATAGTGGATTTAAACTTTTAGAGAAAGGAAAGTGCAGTTTTAGGTAGAAGGTTACAAGAGGAGAAAGTCTGAAGAAGGAAATGATTACTGTAGAAAATGAGAAAGAAAGGAGGGAAGAAGAATAAGAGAAAAGGAGAAAAATAAGATTTAGGAATTTCTTTCTGTGTAATGGACTCCACATTAGAAATTTTATATATATTCAACCACTTACTCTGCTGAGCCATCAAAAGTAGGGATTGTTTTATAAATGGAGACATTAAGACTTAGAAAAATAATGTGGCTGAGATCATATAGCAAGTGAATGTTAGACAAAGGATATGAACTCCCGTCTGCCCTGCTCAACACTTCAAGGATCAGCTGGACACTGGGCAAGGTCCAAAGCAATACCCAGGAATGGGAAGAGTTGAGGGAGAGTGGGAATGGGCAGCATCACTAGGATCTGTATGATGCTGATGTGGTCAGTTTGCTGTCGAAGGGTCCTGTCCGCCCTGTGATGACAAGACTCTCTGAACCTATCACACATTATCAGGGGCCCTTGGCACGAGGGGATGGAGGATGTGCAGTGGATGAGCAGATCACAAAGTGTAGATAATGTGTTCTGCATGCACACTGGTGTGTTTTTTTTTTCACTTATCAAAGGTGCTTGTATTATTATTATTATTTTTTAAATCTTATTCTTTCCAATTATACAAGGCAACAGTGTAAGTAGCTGTCACAATCCCTTTGGTGGAGGAAAGTTTTTGTGACTGGCCAGAGTGAGTCACTGCAGTAGCTAGTGACAGCTG